>JAUZNC010012007.1:3783-26060 GCA_034780395.1 Vannuccia rotundouncinata | reverse complement strand
TAACAAAACAAAAGCAAGAAATGAATTGTCCAAAAAATATGGAAACACTTTATGTATTTCGAGGCAAAATATACAACATTAACCGAAGAGGTCCTGTATATTTAGTACACGGAAACGTATGAAAACTGCTACTCATAATTAAAACGCACTTTACTTAGTCTCCCAAATGATAAAAAATGAAACAAACTATGGCTCTCTAAAATTACTCTCAACAAATGTACCAAACTTTCTAAGTCAGCTTTCGTGCTTCGTGACAAAATTATTTGCGACTGTAACTAACTAGATTTTATAAGGTATCTCTTCTGGATTTGTGACTGTGAAGAACAAGAACACTATTGAATCTGATCTGATCTCGTTGACCTCATCCAGTCTTCTAGCTGTGGAGAAGGATTGATGGATTTACGGCTATTAATTTGCAGATAATTAATTTACTACTTCAGAATTTAATGCTCTGTCCTCAGCATCCAGCTCACTCACATATACCCAGGCTATAGTCTTCAAAGCAGTCAGCGTTCAGTTTTTCTTTCTCGACCATAACTCTGAACACGTCCAATTGGGGTCAGCAAAAAGCCAACATCAACATCTGTGGAATCGTTTTGTTTGACAAATAAAACTTCCTCATCAATATTCTTCTTGAGGGCATTCAAAAGAAGACTTTCCTGCTTCGCATAATTCTGGAAACTATCTTGACTAAACCTGACTCCCAGTGACAACACTATTCTATCGAGGGATACGAAATATATCTGACGGTAGTAATCCTTTGGATCTTTAAGATGATGCGCCTTTGCCTCGGTAATGCAGGTTCGTAAACTACCATCTGAACATCATTTTATAATTTCAGCTTTCAATTAGTAAAAGTAAAAAATTGCTTTCATTACATATTTATTTATTTATTTAGAATTATTTTGGAGCTAAGCCCACCCTATAGCCCCCCGATAGCGCGGACCCTTGTTTTTTCATTGTTATCTTTCTATAATTACGATCTAATACTAAACTTTTCTCCTTACAGGTGGACGGACAGTGTCCCTGCAAGCAGTTCACCATGGGTCGTATGTGTGACCAGTGCAAGCCAGGATACTTCAACTTAACGGAAGGAAACCCCAATGGTTGTCAGGAGTGCTTGTGTGACACAAAAGGCACATTAGGAGGAGTAACTACCTGTCATGCTATCACAGGGCAGTGTCCTTGCAAGGCCAATGTTAGAGGTACGGGAAAATGGCATTCATAAACATTCTTGTATATATTTACTTATTTCTACATTTTCATGTTATAGATCTCAAATGCAACGTTTGTGAATTTGGATATTTTGAACTCTCCAGCACAAATCCAAATGGATGTCAGCCGTGCAATTGTGACCCTATTGTAAGTTGTAGAATTTGCAATTATATAGTTACACATTTCATACAATGAAATTTATTTCTTGCAAGATTTTAAACTTTGGATTTTTATCTTAATTATATAAAAAAACTCAAGGTTCTTATTGTGATGAAGTCTTTACAAAGTTCCTATACAATTTTACGTAATAGCGACATTTCTAAATATTAAGATGACAACCACAATTAATTCTTCTTTAACTTAATGTCTCTACCTCTACTGAAAACAGGGATCGGGCAGCGCCTTCTGCAACCCGGACAGTGGTCAGTGCCTCTGTAAGGAGAACATTGAAGGCCGCCGGTGTGATAGCTGCACCAACAACCACTACAACTTCACAAACAACTGCCCTCTCTGTATGTGCAACGGTCAGGGAACGGAGGTCAATAAAGTTTGTGATAAAGCCACTGGTCAGTGTCCCTGCAAGCTCTACGTTGAAGGGAAAAGGTGGGCTATATTGTATACTGCTTTTTTAATTATACTATCATTTTAAACATTAGATCGACAGAAATTGATTCCCAGCATAATTCTCAAATATATTTCGATTATAGTTAATAAGGTTTTGGGTTACTACAATTGTTTTAAAACTGTTAACATGTTTTGTTTATAGTATTTAGCGCAACTTGAACAAATATGTATCGTATGAAACAGATAAGGAATGATTTATTCTTTAGAGCTTATAGCTAAAAGATAAAAGAATTAATCTGAATGGCTGCTAGGACATTTTCTGTGATGATAATTTATAAAATATAATAATATACAGTTGTGTTTTTTTACATAACAAATTATATTGCCAATTCTGATGGAATTATAAGGCATACAATATAATATCATGATGTTCTAGCTGGTCCTAACAAAATACAAATGCGTTTTTCTCAAAAAATTTTTTTTAATGTTTCGATTTGTAATTTTTAAACACATCCTAAAATACTAATATGACTATAACTTTAAAAAAATGTTTCCAATATATGCTAAGAAATTTTAGTATAATCAAAATGAGGTTTTACTTTCCCTTGTTTTATTATTAGGTAGTATATTAATATTAACAAATAGGTACACGGTATATATTATAATTAATCGATTGTTCTACATATTGATCTATATTTAATCCATGGTAGTGGCAACTGCCTTAATTATAAAAATATACAGGTAAAGTATACAATAAAAGTTTAATAAAAACACTACTTAAAACCACTAAATTTACAATAAGATATAATTTAAATGTAATCGTAAGGTACTTAATTTGTAGATAATTATATATCTATATATTGGCATTTATATACATGTTACTGGGTATTGGAAAAAACAGAAACGTGATCACCCAAATCTATAATGTAATCAATATTTTAGGATATATTATGCGAACTATTTCAACACCATTATAAAATTTATAATGACGATATCATTTGACAAGTATCCGCTATAAGTATATATTGTCCATAGATATAAAAGGATGTACTTTATAGTATAATCATATAAGCTTATTTGAAACTGCAAATATTGCGGTTTTTAATTGTGTATTTATAATATTCGGAGATCTATAACAATAAGCAATACAAATTTGGTTTAAACCCTTTAAACCCGGATAGGACAAACGCTGTCCCAAGATACAATACATTATGCCAACCGGGTGGGACAAACGCTGTCCCAAGGTGGTTACATATATTTAGATAGCAGGTTTTCCACAATTTATATGTTAAATTACATCACAAAACCCGGCGGACACATTGTGTTGTCATTTACGATGTCTACTTTTTCTAATTTTGTAATATGTCTTCACAAATCAGTTAAAAAGATGAATAATTCGCTTCTATCTATCTTAGATTTATATGATCGGAGCATCGAATTGAAGTACAAATACTAAAAAAAATGTTGGCATGAGAGAAAGTGTGCTAATTCATTTCGAATATTAATATCAATTCATCCCAATCGCTCCAATTGTCAACACAGATGCGATCAATGCAAGGACGGCTTCTACAAACTAGGAAACTCAGATCTATTCGGCTGTAACCGATGTAACTGCGATCTAGCCGGATCTCAACCCGGCTCCATCTGTGACAAGACCACCGGTGTGTGCCAGTGTAAGCAGAACGTGATCCAGGACACCTGCAACAGGTGCTACATCTACGCCTGGAACCTGACCGAGAGCAATCCTCTGGGGTGTCAGGACTGTGTCTGTGACCCGACTGGGTCTAGCTCACTTGGGGATAGCAAGTTCAGTTGTGACGTTGATGGGAAGTGCATTTGTGTGCAGTACCGGGGTGGTCACAAGTGTGACATATGCAACCTGGGTGAGTGATTATGGTCTGGGATGGGGTGGGGAGGTTCTGTTGCATTTTAATAGAAATGAAACTAAAATTAATTCTTTTAAATGTTTGTTTTTAATACAAAATAGGACATACTATACTACTATATAGTACTACATACTACTATTTTGTTGAAATACAATACGCAATGTTATTATCCAAATCCATAATTATTGTTAAAATCATAAATGTATAAATCAGTCTACATTTCGAAAGCTAACTTTCAATTGTAATAAAATTTTGTACATTCGCAAAATAATCAATTTTTAGAAACGGATAATTTCATGATTTCATGATCATTACATACAAGAATTACAAGTACTCCAAGAAAAATAGGATGTACACAGAATAGAAGTTAAACTTCTGTTTTTGTTAATTGCAATAACTGCAATAACTGCATCCATAAACAATATCTATATATTATTTAGTATACAATTTATTTTGAATCGTTTTTGACAGGAACCTATAAGAACACTGACAACAAGATGGGCTGCCTTCCCTGCAATTGTCACCCCAAGGGCAGCGTAGCCGGCACTTTCTGTGACCAGAGCTCCGGCCAGTGCAAGTGTATGGCCGACTATGGAGTGGCCGGCAGAGCATGTGATGAGTGTCGGCGTGGATACTTCGGTTTCACAGATGTTAATGGACGATGTCAATCGTGCAATTGCAACCCGACAGGTTCTGTCAACAACACTTGTTCCAGTACTGGACTGTGCTTCTGTAAGCAGTATGTTATTGGGGATCATTGTGACCAGTGCAAACCGGGAAGCAGTGTCCTCGATGCCAACAATCCCTACGGCTGTTCAAAAGGTGAGTCGACTCGTCATTCAAAATCAATCTATAAGATAAGAAGATAAATTCAATAAGGTAAATAAATCGATTTTGTTTAATATAAAATTTCCATTCATTATTTAGCAGATATTAATATTATATAAGTAATTTTAACAATTAAAAGTATATTATTGAGATACTACTCAGTGTCACACACAGTTGTCGTTTTAATTTATTCCTTATTTTGGAAAACTGGTTAATTGATAAACTCAACTGTAGGTTATAATATCTAAACATAAATTTAGGTACAGATTGCGTAATCTATCTCATTTTCAAATTATTGTGTGAAGGTTTTGACAGAGCACGGGGGTGTAGCTCAGCGGTAGAGCGTTCGCTTTGCATGTGAAAGGCCCCGGGTTCGAACCCCGGCACCTCCAGTTCTTTTGTAATGAATAATATTTTACAAAATGAATACTTTTATACCATTTTAAAAATATACATTTTAAATTTAACATTTAAAAACATATTAGTTTGATTTACACCCGGATACTAAATTTAAATAGAAACATTTTTGGTATTTTCATTTTTGAATAAAAACGAATAAAGGTGTACCAAGAATGTTTCTATTTTAATTTAAATTTAGTAAATCAAACATTCCGGGTGTAAATCAAACATTTAAAAACATATTAGTTTTATTTACACCCGGATACTAAATTTAAATAGAAATATTTTTGGTACACCTTTATTCGTTTTTATTCAAAAATGAAAATACCAAAAATGTTTCTATTTTAATTTAAATTTAGTAGTATCCGGGTGTAAATCAAACTAATATTTTTTTTAATGTTATATTTAAAATGTATATTTTTAAAATGCTATAAAAGTATTCATTTTGTAAAATATTATTCATTACAAAAGAACTGGAGGTGCCGGGGTTCGAACCCGGGGCCTTTCACATGCAAAGCGAACGCTCTACCGCTGAGCTACACCCCCGTGACCTATACACAATAATTTGAAATAGAGATAGATGACGCAATCCGCTGAGCTACACCCCCACTGAAATTGTTATAAAACATATTTCATTAACAAAAAATTTCTAGATAAACAATAACATAAAATATGTCAAATTTACTGTTTTTAAGTAGCAATTTATTTTATAACTTTACAACCTATACCTAACTAGTCTTATTTATCGAATTGTCTTATGCTACCTAGAATTAAGAGAACATAAATAATTTCAATTTGAATTCACTGCATCAATGCTATAAATCCATATTAAATAACATTATTATTATTTTAGTACATACAATAGCTTTTTATTGTATTGTTAGAATCGTATTAACAGCATTGAAGCAATTGAAGTGGGTCACATATTGTAGCAGTTTAATTGATACTTAGACTAATTGTACGGTGCAATTCCAACGGTTTCCTTCCATTTATTGTTATTTTGTCGGTGAGGGGGAGTATAAATTTGGATATATATTATACATTGTTGACAAGTTTTTATTATTGTGTGTTTATTGGTTTTAAAAATAAGAATAAAATACATTAATAAAAAAAATATTTTAGTGATTTTATAAATTTTCGTATTTTTTAAATTAGAATTAATAATTTCATAATACATTTAGACTGTTTCAATTAAAATAAATAATTTCATGAAACATTTAGTAGGATTCAAATATAATGAACAGTTTCATGATATACCTTTTTAGGCTAATTTTAAAAATAGAATATGCTAATTATTATAATATCCAAAACCATTTTAAGTTACGATTAAATTTAATAAATACCTACACCATATAGGTATATTGAAGCCTCAGCAAACTAGACATTTTGTAACAGCTACCTTTCTAAATTTTAAACGTTCTATTTCATATATTGAAATAATTCTAGGTCCATCTTGTAGCGCCACCTCGACTTAATTAGGAAGCCAAATTTCATGCCCGTAGCTAAAACAGACTTCGAAATATAAAGTTTCAAAAATCGAATATTTTCACAATTCTTCTTCTATTTCTTCAGCACCGATAAAGACTCCCAAACTATACCCGAGTTTGATAAAATTTTCAACATACATTGTAAATATCATAAATGTTCTAAAGATGAATAATATAATATTTTTATGGCCTTGAATTTGGCATAGGAACTACGGTTTTAAGGCAGTCATTTAAACAGAATTGAATATTTTAAAAAATTGGACGATTATTCCAAAGAATGGGTTTCAATTAATAGTTCAATTTTTATTATTATTGGCCTAAATGGAAAAAGGCATATACAGCTCATACCACGAAAAAATAAATGATATACCACTATAAATGGGTTAGCTCCTACGAAAATAATACAGGGTGTTCGAAAATGACGCAAGTGAACCATGCTGGGCTGATTGCACGCTAACTACAGCTAAAACTGTAAACAGAATATTCATAACAAAATTCACAGTATTAAGTACATAATTTATGCACAAAAATCTTCGTATAGCAATAAAAACAATCGATATTCAAATTCAGCAAATCAGCCAGCCGCAGTTTGTATTTTCACTTGCGTCATTTTTCGAACACCCTGCAGTATCTGATTTGAGATAACTTACATAACTTCGTTTTATGGAAACTATTTTAATCTCCCGTTGTCAACTTGCTCCTACTAACAGCTAAATAAATTGATATACTTAGTAGTTATAACTAACGTAGTATAATACTGATTATTTCGAATAATTATTTAAATGTAATTCAATTTCTGCATAAAACGTAGTTAGCTCAAATGAGATTTTTTTATTTTCGTAAGAGCTAACACAATTTATGGTATATCATTTATTTTGTCGTATGATCTAACGTAGCTTGAATTAATCTTTTTAGGGATGCAATAAAAATTAGGTGGAGCAAATTTCGTATATTTTATAAGTTAATTTTAGTTAAGTTTAGCACTCTTTTTGCCATTTTTAGCTCGTAAAAATAATATTATTATTTATTGTTATTATCCCAAACAAATAATGAAGACTAATTTTGTATACTATTTTCAACATCATTCAAAATACATTTTTACAAATGACTCATATTTTTCACGATGCGAATCTTATCTTTTATTTAACATTATACATATACAATACTCAGCTTAAAATTATTTAAACCATTTTCTATAATTGTTTAAAAGTTTAAAAAATTGTTTAAAAAAATTGTTTATTGTTTAAAACATTGTGTATTATAATTTATTGAAATTAAAAGTAACGGTATATGTTGAATTTCACAATTTTTATTAGTCGCTACATTGACGAAATTTGTTTTTGGCCTTTTTAAAAAAGAATATCATTTTTTAAATAATTTCAACTAGAATTTAAAAAATATATATTTTCTGCTAACATTTTTTAATTTGTAGCTTACCTTGAAAAATATCTCAGAACAAAATTAGACAAATATTTCTAATATTATGTTTGATTATAAAAATGTAATCATTATATATGTTGATACATAATATAGATTACAATTTACACTTATTACAAGGGACACTTATTAAAAATATAGGATAATTTACATGACCAAATAATTTAATAAACTAAACATGTTTAAACACAGATCAGAACAGAACAGAAATTAAATAATATTTTATGTAGATGACATTTTTCGAATCGGAATGATAGTGCTGTCAACGAATACGGTCCTCGTCGGGCGTTCTATTATCAGGATCGCAATCCGTTGGATGAATTGAATTATTTAAAAAATAACGCAATTCGTCCGACGAGGATGATATTCATCGGGTTACGCAATTCGTCGCCAACAATAGTTCTCAAATAGTTAAGGATAAATATATAATTATTTACATCTTCATTTTATACAAAAGTAAATTAACTATAATTTCTACACACAATAAATTATAGCTGAATACTATTGCACACACTTTGCACTCGAGCTAAAAATCATGCCAGTTCTGTTGCGAACCTCTAAGATCTTAGTAACCGCATTTACCCCTTCGGAGGCACAGAATCCGAAGTGCGGGAAAATGTTAACGACATTTTTCACTTTCTTTTCATAACAGTCGCAGCCAACAATTAAAGCGCCCTTTCCAGAAGACAAATAGCCCAGAACTGCATTTATATCCTCATCTGACTTCCCGTTCCAAACAAGGATGTAGCCATAGGAAGATGAATAGGAAAAGTTCTTTGTGAACTTGTCGACAGATATAATTCTTGAGGACAGACTACATTTCGCCTGGGTCAGCCATTCCATGTATTGCGGAATGAAAGGGCTTTCGTCCAGCTTATAGTCCTCGATATTCTCAGCCGCCTTGGAGGTTGGGAAGGCCAGTATGCGACCCTTGCCATACTTGCTAGCCACGATGTGGGTCATTTCAGCACTGTTGGCAACAGCCTGGGCTGTATCGTTATCTGTTATAACGAATTCTGAGAGATCTTCTTTGAATTTTATATCGTCAATATTGTTGAGAATTGTTTCTCGCCAAACTGTTGGATTCTCCTGAAAGACACGAATAAAATTGATAAAATTATTTTCTAAAAAAACTGTTTTATATGATTAATATATTTGTCCAATTTTTATTTTAACATGGAATAACTTATTTATATTTTCCTTTTAATTAATTTAGAAATCATCCCAAAATTCATTGTGTTCCTGAAAATTAAAGGAGTTCTACATTCCTAGAATAGTTCTGCCATTAATATGGTACTATAAAGCGTTGGAAATAATAAAGATAACGGATATATCTTAGCTATTTTTGATTTTGAGGACGAATCGGGAGATTTTTGTTTACAAAAATCATAATTTTGTTAAAATAAAATTTTCTAAAGATTGAAGTTCAGGGATCTTGAACGTATAATCGAGCATCAATTATCTCCAAATACATCCGAAAACCCCTTTTTTATGATGGAAAATGCAGTGGTTACAGAAAATATTGCGAGGGTTTGAATCCAGTCATCTAAAATTGTACCTGTAGATATGACTTTCGATAATTAATGTTACTGCTATTAATTATACATGCAATTAAAATATTAACATTGAAACTAATTTAATTCAATTTAATAAATACTTTCGCATTTGTTAAATTTAAATTTCAGTTAGAAATAAATATAAATTGTCAAAAAGTTGTACATCAACACAAATGGTACAATAAATAACTCACTTTGTACTTGTCCTTAGAAGACACAAAAAGCTTCTTCTGGTCAGTACAAGTGTTCCCCATAGAGTTACAAAAGCCCTCCTCGTTAACCAAGCCGCACAGCCCTGATTCCTTGTGAATGGTAAACCCCCGACACGAGGCACCATCTTCTAGACAATACCGAGCGCATTTAATACTGCTTCCAGTTTGGAACGTTGTGTATTCTGTGTGACCACAGTATTCCTCCCGGAAAAATTCCCCGTTGGTAAAATCCATTGCATGAGAACATTTCCAGAGAGGATACACTACCATGATGATCTGAAGAAGACACCGCATACTGTTCCCTGTATAACTGAGTCAGAATTATCTTTTCTCTCTACTATGAAACTGGTGTTTGATGTTTTAAGTTGGAGCACGTATTTATACATATATACTGCCAAAAGGAATTACATTAATCTCCCATTGGTTAGATATATAACTGCACAGAACAGTTTTTGAAATTCACATATAACTGGTTGATTACAAAAGTTTTGTTATCAAAGAGGAGTTTTTAAACTTAACAAATTTTTAAACTTAAATTGAGAACGTCAAGATTTTGGATTATAATTTACACACGAAGGAAGATTTGTATAAAACATTTCTTATTGTATTAAATATTTAATCAAAATTGAAGCGATATTAAAAAGAGTCAGATAATTCGAAATTTTAAGGTTTTTGACAGCTTCTACATTCGATATTTGCTTTCTTCTCTTCAGTACCATCCCAACTAGGACCGCCAACAGCCATACCGCTGAATCCGACAAGTCTTATGATCAACTGGAAGCCACCAGATCACCCCAATGGCAATATTATCGCCTATTACCTTTTCAGAGATGGACTTCTACTTTTCCAGTCAGACAAGCCTGGAGGTGAGCAATTTGTAATATGAGATAAATTATTCTATTTCTAAAATCAGTTTTATTTTTTTATTGGAACGATTAAATGTATGTTTTCTAACGATCTGAGATTAATAGTACCTATAACTATTTTAATGATAATTATTGCTTTTGTTAATTCGACACACTATATTGTTTGAAGATATTACAATGATCAAACATTCAGTCTTATATATATAATAAAAAGGTTCATGACAAAATTTAAAATTAATTTTTAATTAAAAAAAATCTACAAATAATCAAATTTTCATTTATAATATTTTTTCTCTGACAGGATTTATAAATATCCAGGGAATACTTTAAACAATGTAGTAGTATTATAGCAGTCCATGTAAACACCATTTTAGGTGTGAATAATTTCTCTTTTAACTCTATTCCTCTTTTTTGTTTCAGAGGGCTCTTACAATGACACCAATTTGTCGCCGTACACGGCCTACACATACTTACTTTCCACAGCAAATATAGCGGGCAATGTCACCAGCCGTCCCGTCCACATACGAACCCCTTCTGCCCCACCGGCCGGGAATATCACCCTTCAAGTGTCGAGAGTCCTCGCAAGAAGTGCCGACCTCCTGTGGAACATACCTGGTGCCGAGAATGGACCGATTGTCAACTATACGGTGTTGGCTTCTACTCGAGATAAACCAGAGTCGAAGAATCTGTGGACAGGACTTGCTATGTGTGCGTTTACGATTTAAAGCTGTAGTTGAAATGTCGGCAAATTGACTATTTGAAGCTCTTCTATAAAAATGTTATAATATGAACTTTTCTCGTTCTAGCTACATGTTATAGATTTAGGTCTAACATTAAATAAAATGCTTATGCTAATTATCTTAAATAAAAAGCTATATCAATTTATTTTAAAGAAATCTTAATTGGAATTAGATAATTTCTTGTTTGTCGTTTATTTAAAGTGCATAACATGCGAACGTCTGTTTCTGCTTGTAGCCCTGCCGCTTACTCTAACAGCTCTAGTCCCCTTCACCAACTATACCTTCACTCTCCGAGCATGCACTCTGGGGGGCTGTATCGACTCGAATGCCGTATTGGCCGGAACCTTGGAAGCTCCTCCGGGGGCTCTTTCATCCCCCAAGATCGTGGCGCTGGGAGCCACGGAGTTCTATGTGTCCTGGGATCATCCTGGGTAAGTGAAGACATTGCGTAACTAATTTAACCCCTTTGTAGTAACTTTGATTAATCGTATTTACGTCAGAAATTCTACCTAGTCCAGCCTTATATTATTTTTTTTTAAACTTTTACATTATAATTTCTGCAGTCGAAAAATAATTCAATTTGAAAATATTTACATTAAAATCTTTAAGCTTTCTATTATTAAAATATTGAATATAGTTTTCATCAACCCACCTAACAGCGAGGCCAATGGAGTCATTCTGTCATATGAAGTTTGGATTCACCCTCTGGACTACATGGAACCCATTAGACGCGTCTTCGTCACCACCGGACAGTATAATCCTCGATCATCACAGAATACACTGGAACCTCCAGACACCAATACGACTATTGAAAACCTGAAACCATACACCCTCTATGAGGTGGCGAACCCATATATTAAGATAATAATATCTGTTTTTTAATTCTGTAGTTTATCTTCAATTCACAGTTTTCCTCAAATTTCAATTGTTTCATTTTATCATTTTTAAATATCTTTTTTTAGATTAATTCTCATTAATTAATAAAAAAGATGATAACTTCATTGTAAAATATTGAAATCATTTCAAATTTGAAGAACATCACCTAATCAATATGTGAACCCTGCCTCCGTCATCCAGGTGCAAATCACGGCTCAGAACGCTGCGGGTAAATCAGCGGGTGCCTGGATCTCCGCTCGTACTGGGGAGGCGGTACCTCTGGGTGTGGGGAACAGAATCAACGTCACTGGACTCAACAGCAGCTATCTGTTGGTGAGCTGGGCCGAACCTTCACCAGGCCTGGCGAGGGGGCAACCGGTCAATTGGACTCTTTTCCAGCGGATGAAGAGAAATCCGGAGTTGAATCCTTTTGCACCACCGACTTATTTTGTGGTAAGGGCTACTTCAGTTGTTAACACAGATGTTTGGCTATCTCATCATTAAAATACAGCTGTAAACTGTTATTACCTAAATGGGAATCGTCCGAATATGTTATTAATTCTAGAAAATGTGTCTCTAATACATTTTTTATGCGTTTCATTTTCCAGAAATATTATATTTGTTTCTATTTACGACGTCCGTGAAAGGATTTTGCTTATTCATCTGTGCTTGTTCTTGTTTGTAACCTAAAATAGCATTGTTTTAACCTCCCATGTTCTATGTGTTCTATAATTTTTTTGTCCTTAATAACTCCCTGTTTCATGTTTGCAGTTTATCGTGTCTGGAAACAGCTCCTTGAAGCAGCACGAATTGGGTGAATTTGGAGCCTACACTTGGCAGGAGTTTATGCTGGAGATGTGCAACTCTGTTGGCTGTGTCAACAGCACTATTGTGGGTGGAAGGACCGATTTTCAAGGTGAAAACGCGACCAGAAAAAGCGATTGATTAATTTCTTAGAGTTGAAATCTATGTCTTAAATGGTAACACTTCATTCCAGCCCCGCAAGACCAGCCTACTCCTGATGTTCTCGGTTACAACGAGTCAGTGATCGCGGTGTCATGGCTCCCACCACGCCTGGTCAATGGTCCAGACCCGGTCTATCTGGTGGAGAGGAGTGATGTCAGCCTCAATTATCCTCCACCACACGTAACCCGCGGAGTCCGTATGACCGGCTCTGCCCATCTTCTCTTCCCGCACGATAGTGTTCCAGAGAATGTGGCGTTTACTGGTGAGAATCTAATATGAGGGGAAGAAATACAGCTTTAAAATTGTATTTGTGGAGATTCGTCCAGCTTGAAAAGTCGTTTTCGGTGATAATAATTTATGGTTGTGAGATAAACTCAGCTAATTTATTTATCGCTTCTTTGATTTATCGCTGTTTTAGCGCTAGCCCACTCAATGGAAATAAAATAATCGATAATTTTTATAAGTTTTTCTAGTTTATCCGCTTTTATTTTATATAATTATGTATGTTTGTATGGGTGTTTTTGTTATAGCAGCCCCCTTTTCCCTATAAAATGGCAGTGTGGGCTTGTTTACTTGTCCAGATTAGTTTTGTCAACTCTTATTACAGGGACGAATTACAGGCCTCTTGCAAAATCAGAGTTGTGTCTAATGCGAGTCTATTAAAATGCTGTTATCGCAAAGTGTAACTGTAAATAAACGAGGGATTTAATTCTCAACACTATCAACAGATTACAAATTAAATTCAATTTGACCACATTCTTCTCAATTCTTCTTTTATACTTTTTAGTTCCCAAAAATTTTGTAAATACAAAAATTCGTAAACATAAAATTTAAAATTAAACACATTTTTGTTTTAATTAATTCAGTGCTGTCCAATATCCTATTTGATGCTTTTTTATTATACCATGATATCTAATTTAATAAAGTTTGCTTTAATTCCAGGAATAGAAATGTATTTCCGAACAAGAGTAGCCCTCTCGATAATGTTCTTCGCTGCATCCGAAGGACGGCAGGATGAATACATTGTAATTTACATGAAAGAGGGAAAGATATACTTCGCTTACGCCACTGGGAGTAAGAAAATAAATATAATTCTTAATTTCTGTATTGAAATTGTTACAACTGACAAGATTTTAGATGAACTAGGGAACTTACATTTACTCTAAATAATACATTATTCAAAACATTTTCCAGTTTAAAGACAAATTTCATTAAATATGATTCAAAACAAAAAACAAATTACGAATTATTAAAATTATTAAAAAATATATAATTTTCAAAAACCAATGATTACATATTATGAAAATTTTCGCAAAAATTTAAAAGTAAAATAGATAAATAAATAAAAAGCCCAAAATAGTATTAATGTTTGCCATCAAGTAACACTATTTCGTACTTTTAGAATTAATCTAAATTAGTCCTAATTATTCCAATTGATTTACTCTGATGTTGTTCACGCAGAGTAAAAGATTTAGATTAATTAAAACTTTAGAGATTTCAGATGCACAACATCAAATATTTAGAAGAATATAAAATGAAATATGTCTTTGTTATTGTAACATTTATCGTTTCAGTTAAACTGAATATTATATAGTTTCACTTATGCATCATTCAAAAGAATGCAACAAAGAAAATCAAAATTATTTCACTTTTATTTAACTGAAAATGTTATTTTATAATCCCTAAAGGTAGCAACGATGGCTGTTCAGCTCATGAAGTGACCCCAACTGACAGCAGTATTCCTAAACTCAACGACGACAATTGGCATTTCTTGCGGGTGTACAGACAGGGGACCCTGGGAACTATATCCGTGGATGATAAGTGGCATGGTAACACTATATGACAAATTTTTGTTATAATAGGAATACAATATGAAAGTGTAGCAACAAGGATGTATCTAAAATTTAGATTTTCAAGTTTAATTCATTATTTTGATACAAGATTTGGTCATTTTATTTGTTCAACATAAAAGTTTATTTTACTTCGCCCGTCCAGGTAACGTATCGGCCCCAGCCGATTGTAATTCAGGCCAGATTATCGGCACTAATAACGGCGTTTTCTTCGGCGGTATTCCGCTCGGTTATGACATTGTCCGCAACGAACTGGTCGCCAAACTGCCGCGCAATCGTTTTCTGGGGTGTTTCCGCAATGTTCGCATTCTACAGGAGGTCTCCCCCGATGAGCAGTGGTCCGTGTTGGACTTCGACAAGGGAATAATCAGTGATCATACCTTTTCGCTGTGGAAGGGTTGTCCTACCAACCTGGAAGTGGGCTCGCATATGTTAGGAAACGGTGCGTATAAATATAGTCATCCGACTTGATGAACGTCAGTGTTTTCTTTGTGTGAAATGATATTGAGTTTAATTCATAGATTTATCAACATTTCTTTAAATCAAAGCCGTATTATGTCTCCCTGCAGGGTTCATTCGGTTCCCCTCAGCCCTGTTCCATGGTGGTACAGAGTTTCGAATAACCATGTCTCTCCGTACCAAGAAACCTTACGGCCTGCTGCTGTTCATCTATGGAAACGAGAACACCTACCTGATCATGCAGATTCGGGAGCGCTTTCTCGAGTTTTATGCCAAGAGTCCCAACTTTGCGCTGAATATCACACTGGAGAGTCCCAATATTTGTGACGATACCTGGAAAAAAGTTGAATTTAGAAAGGTTCGTGAATTTTTGTTGTTTGGCTCGAAGGTTTTTATATTTAAAATTTTAATTATGCAAAATGCAAAAATTTATTACCTGTAACCAAAATTAACTTTTTCCTCGTTATGATTTAAATGATTAGGTGAACGCCATGCTGGGAATCTCCGATGGCATCAACGTTAAGTCAATTGGTGACGAAACTCAAGCTATGCCATTTGCCTTGTCCTCCCCCATTTACATGGGTGGTGTGCCCAGCAGTGAGAAGAATACGATCAGCTTTATCGAGGCCCATGGACTAACCGATGTGCTCAGTCCAGGTGGGTTTGGATGTATAATTTTTGGAGATCAAAGAACAACCATGCCATGATTTATGATTAGATAAAATTAATCCATTGTTCTTAATATGTGAAATATATAAAATAGAAAGGAAGATAGTTAAATCAATTAAATTGTAATTCTTCAACTTTTTATTTTGCAGCCTTCGCAGGGTGTCTGTCTAACATCACGTCGGCCTATCGGGGCACAACTCGGTTCGTACCAGAGACTGCCGCCGACACCTACGCCAATATTTACATGGACGGTTGTCCGATCCCATTATCGGAAAAAAGCGATGGGGACTCCATCTCCTCTTGTGAAAGGGGGAATGAAACCTTCCAGCACATCTACCGAGGCGAGGAAAGGAACACAATTGACTCCAACGACGTGAAGCCATTTACTGGTAGGTATTATGACTAACTAATTTAGAAAAAATTAAAAAAATTATGTTTTTTGAATTTTTTGAAGTTTGATTAATTAAAACACATTTTGACCACTAAACAATGGAGTTCTTGATTATTCCGGATTATTCCAAATGGAAATTTAGTTTTCCTGTTGTCAATAATTATCTGTGCTTGGTTATGTTTATACGATTATACAGCGAACCCTTTTCAGTTGTAATTCAAAGTTTCAAAAGGTTTTGTCGTTGTATTATTATTACTAAACTAATAAATGTATTTATGTCATAACTCGGAGGACATTAGAAGTATTTTGCTAGATGTTAAAAGGATAATTAATATAACGATGATTAAACTCACAATTAAAAATACACGCTTTTGTCACATTTCTAATTACAAATAATACACTTTATACTTTTTAGAGTATTTATATTCCACTACTGTCCAGCTTCTTTTATTTTATTCATTTATGTTATTCATACGCACAGACTACATGTATCGCGTGACCGCCATCAACCCGCAAGGACGAGCCAGAAGCCCGTGGTTTTTGGGTCGATCGGGAGACGGTATACCTTTCTCTATGCCGGCTCCCAATCGTCTCGAACCCATTAGCGGATTCATCCTCTCTGTTACATGGCGTCGACCAATTATTTCCACGGGCTATATTGATCGATACGTAATTCGTGCATACCCGGCAGAATTCGAATTTGAGACATCTGACAATGCAACAAATGGTGTGGACAATACAACCAATGCAATTAATGGAATATCTTCTGCGCCTGAAAATGATATTTTAGTGCAAAATTATCTACCGGATGTATCTGGCCGAGCCTTGGAGTTCACATGTAAGAAAGACAACCGTCTTTATTTAAAACAGGCTTCATATATTCATTTTAATCTGATGTATTCCAGTCAACATCAGCAACCTGACCCCTTACACCAACTACACCGTAAAGGTTTCTGCGTGCACCTCCGCTGGTTGCACCGAGAGTAACCAGGGCATCAGCGGTCGAACTCTCACTGAGGCCCCGAATCTGGTGACAGGTCCACGGGTCCTGGCCACGGGACATAACTGGCTGCTGATTGGCTGGTCCATCCCCGGACACCCCAACGGGGATTTGACTGGGTACATGCTGTGGAGACGGTCGGAGTTACCCAAGCAGGTGTATGCTGGTGGCTTGTACCAGTTCAATGACACTGGATTGCAGGTTTGAGCACTTGTGCAGTCCTATTTTAATCGTTTCTGTTGCATATTCCCATGTTCGCCAAGTTGTAATACGAGTTGTCCAGATAAAGGTTTGGAATGTTGAGTTTTTATGTTATTGCTGATAAATCATTTGTTTTATTTTGTTAAATTAGGTGTACACTGACTACAGCTACTCACTGGAAGCATGCACCTTCAAAGGCTGCACCTCCAGTAATGTTGTCGTTCTACGCACTGGACAGACTCCACCTAGCTCTATGACACCACCAAAACTCACGGTGCTAGGTAGGTCAACTCTAGATTCAAATTATGCGTTAAACCATTCAGGAAAACGTTTTATTACTGTGATGTTAACACTTCCAAATACCTCTCTTTACTCTCCTAAAGACAGTCGGCGAATCCAGACCGAGTGGTCACCTCCGGACATTATGAACGGCAAGTTCGCTAGATATCTTCTGTTTTCCTCGGTCAATGCTTCCTCAATCGGTGAGGTACATTACAACAGTTCAGATGTCTACAAAGAATTCATTCTCACCGATTTGACCCCCGGCACACAGTACTACATCTCAATCGCTGTAAGAAAAAACTGCTTATTATTATCGCAACATTTATTAAAACCAGGATTTCTTTGTATTTATATTGAGCTTTGCATGAATAAAACCTCCTGAGGATCCAGTACAACCTATTTTGATTAATTTACAAAAACAATTATCAACAAAAATCTATTTATGGATATTGTTAGAGGTGGAAAAGACTGCCTCGATGTTTTGAAAAATATTTAGAACAGAAGTTATTAAACGATTAAAACCATTGTGACTCATAATATAATTGTTGGAATCGTCGGTCATGCTACTTTCAGTGCTTCGGTTATTACCGAATGGGAAAAAGGAAATAGAAGTATATTTTTTATATGTATTTGTAAAATACATATTATATTTTAATTCCAGATGTACAGTCATCTACAAATGACTATTTATCATTTTGACTTTAATGGTAATATCTACTAATGTCGATAAAGTCGTGCGTGAATTGTTTTTTAGTCAAAATCATATTTTATTTCTCAATTCATTAAACAGGTTCTTCCTATACATGCTACAATATCCGGATATCCATTGTTATATATTTTCAAAGCAATATTTTTTTTAAATTGAATATTGGAACCAAATATTGGACACTTAATATAGTTAGAGTATTTAAATTTATACTTACTATTAACTTCAATTTGACACAGGCTTGCAGTGGGGGTGGATGCACAATAAGTCTTGCTTCAACTGCTCGAACGGAAGAATTCGCCCCCGAAGAAGTCTTCCCACCTAACGTGACGTCACCAACTCCCTCTACACTGGTGGTTGTCTGGTCACCCCCTGGCAAACCTAATGGTATGTCATGTCATCCATATATTACTTGTATTAAATTAACGTCATTAAAATTTAATGTGGTACCAATATAACCCCCTAAAACTGTTAAAAATGTTTTGAAGTCAATGAACTGTTTCTTATTTTCTTAAAAAAACATTTAAAACTATTTTATGTCAATAATTCATATTTCTATATTTTTAACTTTCAATTTATTTATATAATAAAATTCAAATGTGAACCTAAATAATTGAGTTATTTTATAAGGGTCCTGATAATAATTAGCTGTTGTATAGGCGGTAGCTATTGATTTTGTAATTGACTGTATTGAGCAATAATTTCTCTATTAGAGAAAAAATATATTATTTTAAACAAAAATATTGCTAAGACTTGATTCTAAATTCGACGAAATTTTTAATTTTTTATATCACTATCACTTCTTGGAGCAACCAAGTGCATAAATCAGTTCGTTTTGAATAAAGCCTTTTATGTGAAACAACCTAGTTTGTCTTCTCAGGAACTCTTCCCTCTTAATAATGTTATAGTTTATATTTTACTACTATGAGATACCAAAAAAATTCTCGCATTATTATTTTAGGGGTCATAGTGAACTATGTAATCTACCAGAACGACAAATTAGTAGCCAACCTTTCCGGCCAGGACCCTCTCTACTACCACTCAAGTGGCCTCCTACCCTGGAGCCTGCACGTCATCATGCTACGTGTCTGCACTCAACGTGGCTGCGCCGTATCACCCAAGGTCAATATACGTACCAAGGAAGCTGCTCCAAGTGGTGCGATCTCATTGGCTGGGCAGGTTATGACACCAAGAAGTGTGCGACTGCTCTGGACCAATCCAGTCAGTCCGAATGGTCGTCTATTTTTTCTCGTCAAGTTTGATGGTCTGTTCTACAGGTATCGTACAGTTTGTTTATTTTGTCTAAATTTATGAAGAATTTAGTATGTACCTACCTTTTTAAAAAGTTATATTTTGATATTATAGAAAGTAATGTAATTACTAGAATATCTGTTGAAATAATACAATTTTCATTTCTAGAAATGCTTCCTTATGGGACTACAGCACAGTCCGAGAGACACGCATTCTAACCAACATGACCAAATTCGGGGAATGGATAACAGTCACAGAGTCCCTGCTTCCGTTTTCACAGTATGTTATACAGATTGAAGGCAGGAATTCAGAGGGCTCTCTCTTCAGCAACTATTACAGCGCTAATATGCCACCTGGAGGTGATTTCTTGTTCGATTTGCTGTTTGTCCGATTTTGATACAACTAAGTGTTGTGTGTATATAGTAATTGTTTCGCTATAATAATTGAGATTGGCGTTAAAGTTATGCCATTTTCATTATGAATTGAATTTGGTTCTTGTTTATATTCCTTTTTCTTTTTATTTATTGCCTTCTAATGTGTCTAGAGGTGGATTGTTGAATAAAATAGAAATTCGTTTTTTAAAGATTTTAGATTCTTTTGTCTTTCAATAAAATTTTACGAAAGGAGTATTCTACAATAAATGCATTAATGTCCTCTGTTAGGTCCGGACGGGGTTAAACCACCAACTCTTGAAGCAATCAGTTCCACCAGTATTGCTGCATCTTGGGGCTTTATTGGTCGGGACAATGCCAATGAGAGACCCTCTTTCCAACTGCAGTATCGAACCCGAGCTGGCGAGGACAGCTGGAAAAAGTAAACTTTATAAAAGGCATTATTTTTAATATTTTTAGTGTAGTGATAATTTGACCTTTTAATAACTACGCATTATTTACATTTCTCTTTCTTGAATATCATTTTTTTAATTAATACTTTGATGCAAGTTCACTGTTCTCTTATTATTACTCGCTGTCAGTGTCTTTGAAGTGAGCACCACAGCTACTATGTCGACCATCTTCAATCTGAAACCATACACAGAGTATGAAGTTCGTGTGTTGGCCAGTAACCAGTTCGATTCGACGACCTCCAAGACTTCGTCTGTCTTCACCAACACCGATGGTGAGACATCTTTTCAGAATTATTTCTGATCATAATCCGGACCCTATAATATTTTTTTAAAAAACGTAGTTAATTAATTTATCCAATTTGTATTAACTTATATAAGTCATATCGGAAATAATCACCCTTTGATTGCAGTACCGGCCGATTTTGCACCGCCTTCTGCGATCACCATAGGAAAAAAGAGTGTCATTCTTGCCTGGCAACCACCTGGAAGACCCAACGGTGTCCTCATACACTACAATGTCTATGGCAATGACAAATTTCTTAAAATGGTGGGCGAAAATTGACATCAAATTATAAATCTTTAAAGAAGTCAGGGTTGGTACTTGTCATGAAAAACTGGAACAGTCTTTGGAATTTAGAAATTTTGTTAAAAGACGGAAAAGTGGTGGAATTATTAAAATTAGTAAAACGTCTTTGGCAAATTTTGGAATTTATAATGTCCATTATTCTTCAATTTTATTTAGCGTTTGGAATAAGTTGGATATAATTAATCAGTTTGATGGTCCAAAACTATGTATATGGAACAATTTTATTTTTGTTGTTTAACAATCGTTCTATTTTACATTCCATATTTTTTACAATTTTTTACATTACTTATAATATTCAGTATCGATTTATATTTTGTTTTTGTTGCTTTAGTGTAGTATTTTAATGTACCCGTGATTTTTTCATAATTGTAAATTAGTGTATGGAGTATCTACAATAAATTATTATTGTGTACAAAATACTTCGATAAGTTGTATAATTATTTTTTGGAAAATTTATAATAACTATTACATTGGGAGGTTATTTACTGCTCATCTCTGTTCAGATTGAAGGTAACTGGACCAGGTACAACATCACCAGTCTTGCCTCCTACGTCGTCTACACCTTCCGAATGGAGGCCTGTACATCGGCTGGCTGTGCCGCAAGTTCAAATGCACTCCCCATTCGAACTCTGGCTACGGGTCAGTTAAAGATTGCCTAAACACATTTATCGACAACATTTTAACACAGCCAGTTTTAAAACTTGTCCGTCTTACAGCCGCCGAGAACATCCCAGTCCCCAGTCTCTCTTCCAACAGTCCCACGTCTGTGCTCATCTCTCTGAGTCCACCTCTTGCTCCCAATGGCATCCTCCTCGCCTACGAACTACAACGACGTCTCTACACCACACCAACTCTTCCCACACCTCGGCCCATTGTCACTCTACGTCGCTTCGGTCCGAGTGACGAACTGCGCTTGGTGGACCAGAGTTCGGACATTCGGCCCTACACTCTCTATGACTATCGAGTTCTCGTCACCAACAACGCAGGGGTGGGCAAGAGTGATTGG
>JAUZNC010012006.1:0-74326 GCA_034780395.1 Vannuccia rotundouncinata | reverse complement strand
CAATAATAAAAATGTGCGAGGTGATGCTTATTAATTATTTCATACTGGGGATAACAACTTCTGCGCCACCCTGTATATATTTATAAATATTATATATGCTTAGGATAATCACATTCATACTGAGATGAGTACCTTGATAAGCAATTTGTAAAATATTTTATTACTAATTGTGATTATTAATAATAATGCAATATTCAAAGGAACTTAATATTATATGATATTTTAAAAATGAAATCATTTTATGAATTGTATACTATGTAATTGAAAAATATATAATATGAGAAATTAGAACAAAATGTAAATACATAAAAAATACATTCTGTAATGTAATATAAGAAACAATGGAAATATTGAAAGGGATTTTTATATCACACAATCATTAGGTTATTTTAGCTGATTGTCAGCAACCCCCCTATTTGGGTAGCTGAAGCCAATAGAGAGTACATTATACCTCTGCAGGCATATCCTAACAAACCACAATCAAATTTATAGAAAATAACAATCTTGGTGCAGTACTTTTGGCTATGTTGTTATGTGTTTTTCTGGCACACTCCACCATATCATAATCCTTTACTAAATTTATGTAGGTCTCTACCTAAAAAATACATAAATAAAAGGTTCCCCACACACTATGCACATTATATAACATAACATATTTAGAATTACACTATTTATTTTTGAATTATAGGAAATATTGAATTTATTTTTCCACAATAAATAATTTTACACTATATTATAGAATTTACTTCAAACAGAAAATATACTTATAAAAAATCAATATTGTATATGTATGACAATATTTGAAGATTAAATACATTGAATATTTGTAAAAATTTCTTGTTTAGGAAAGGTGCATAAAATATCAGACAATCAGAGTCTACTGATACTAAAAATAGACTCTCATGCTGGGTAAGTGAATTTGTTACTGTATCAAACCTTGATCGCCCCATCATTAAAAGGTTAAAACAATTGAACATTCATCCATATTTATATTGTGTAGGTGTGTAAAAGAAAGTGTGAGGTCACTGTTATGAAATTTGTATAGGAAACATATCTGATATAAAATAAAAGCTAGAAAAATAATATTAGTAAGTCTCATTCAATCAATCATCATAGTTTTTAATATTTCAATTTAAATATATATAAAGCAACTAATTCCTTATAAATAACAAAAGTAATATTTCGAATAAATACCTGTTATTCCCTTTAATTACCTACACATAGTTATATTTTATTGCATAAATGGGTCAGTTATGACTATTGTTATAGATAGTAGTTTTGTTATGTGATTTTGTGATAATAACTTTATTTTAAAACACAGTTTGATTAGGCTATCAATGCCCTAGGTATGTGTTCAATTTAAATAAAAAATTAATAAAATTCACTTGAACTAGTAAATAGTCTAATATATTTAAATCAGATGTAGAATTTATCCATTTAAAATCATATCTAATGGTTAACAAAGCAAATAATATTGTACTAAAAAATTATTGACCTTATTTGTATTTCAGTAAAATGTATTATTTAAATTTTTGTTTACATTTTTAATTTCTTTTAACATTCTCATATGTGTCATAATTAATTTGTTTAGACCTCTTTGAATCACACCACATCAGGCATTGGATTGTTTTATCAGCAAGCCAAGTCCCTCCAAGAGAAAATCACTTCAAT
The DNA here is from genome assembly GCA_034780395.1 of Vannuccia rotundouncinata. Classification (NCBI taxonomy): domain Eukaryota; kingdom Metazoa; phylum Platyhelminthes; order Proseriata; family Coelogynoporidae; genus Vannuccia; species Vannuccia rotundouncinata. Next base: position 72,655 of record JAUZNC010012006.1, on the reverse strand, counting down.
TGTTGCAGGTTATGATGAATTTAAAGAGCAATATTCTGCGAAAATGCCCGCCATAGAGGAACTTGTGTCCAAGCTGGCAGTTTACACTGTGGAAATCAGGAAACGCGAAGAAAAACTTCAACACATGAGAAACATCGCCTTACTTGATCAGTTGAGGTACGTCATCGTTTTGGTATAAATTTAACAACGATCCCCAGTTACCTTTGTTCTCTACTTTCTTTCTAGTTCTTACGTTTTGGCCGCTCTGGTTATCGACGATTTCAAATTAGCTTCTGGATCATTTGCTGAACTCTCGACATTTACAGAAAAAATGTTGGCTTCAGAAGATACAGAAGGAGCGAAAACGTCAAAGGATAAGCTGCTCCATTTCTACGATCTACTTAAAGGAAAAATAACCAAGTAACATTTATTATTTGGTCACTATTTATATTTTTAATGAGTCCACCAAATGATTGTACATATCAGTCCATTTGTCTTTGAACTTCAGCGACTTTGATGAATCTCTGGAGTTGCTTAACTGGCCATTTATTTCGTCTTCAAAGAGTAAAAGCCTCGAACAAACTACACTGACGGAAGAAGAAATTCTGGAACAATTTGAAAAGAACTTTTGTCATCTGGTTCAAATAAAACTACCGTATTCTTTTATACAACATGTATTTTAGTTCATAGTGATTTCTATTTGTTGCACCTTTATAATTAGTGTTAAATGTAGGAGAAGCTATTTATTTATTTTCAAGTTTCGAAATGATTCTTTAACATCTTTAACAATAAAAAGAGATCACATGATGGAGAAAGAGGATTTTACGGGACCACTGTCACGTGATTGGAAGCCAATTCTACCACCTATTGCTATTATGTTGGAACCTTTGTGTAAGCGATTTAGATATCACTTCTCTGGTGATCGAAAAACAAATCGTTTAGACAAGGTGATAATATTGTACAACATTATTTTGTTGAAATGACTGAATTTATTATTCTTGGTACAACTTGAACTTTCTTTGTTGATTTATTTCAGCCTGAATGGTACATGACACAGGTTCTCACTTGGATAAAAGATCACGAGACATTTTTGTCCATCACTGTGCAACCATGTATGTCAAAAATCAACATGTCCGGGATTGATGTTAAAGTAAGAAGACACAGCCTCTTAATTAAGTAGTGCACAAAGGGAAATTTTAGAGTGATTCAAAATTAATTTTTACTCGAGTTTTAAAAGCCTGTCAGTCTTTCAAATATTCCCTTTTTTCACGAACAGTTGGAATTTGTAAGGGGACTTGTGTCTCTGGTGCTGACCAAGATGCAAGCCGACCTTGAACTGATGTCCGACACTTGCGATGATGATCTGTTTTCTCACCTGCTCGATGAAGCCCTAAGTCTCGACAGTGAACTGAGAATCGGATTTTCTTATCCGAAAAGTCTGCCATGCCCTAGCGATGTCTTCACGGCAGATATTTGGTTTCAAAGATGGCTCTCTGTCGAACGGAAATTCGCAACCAGCAAACTGGACGAGTTGTTCGTCTCGAAGTCCGCCTGGGAGTCTATCACACAGGACATCAAACGGTGGGTAGGCAACTTTCCTTATGGTAGGCATAAATGAAGAATTGTGTTGACTTTCGTGCACTGCAGTCCGGAGTGTTGTGAGGAGTTTTTGGGACTCCTGCTTGCCATGACAGGACGGGCTCGGCGTTTACGATCACTCACTCGACGGGCACAGTTTCATAGACTTCAACTTGGCCTCATCGATGACTTCCGACTTCGGTTAGCCCAAGTAACCAAGACAACGAAACCAGTGGACCGTCGCTGGGGTGACGTCATCAATGCTCTGCACGGGGTGCGTGAGACTTTGGTGGAGTGGGCAGACGACCCCGTGAGTGGGAGTTTCTTTTTTATAATCAGGAAATCAGTTTGGTTTTTTGTTTTTAAAGCGGCCATTTGAATAATTTTGTTTCAGTTTTATGTTGAATTCTGGGAGGATGAATCTGCTCGTTATCTCTGTCAACAGTCAATTTCTTTTGATGGTGATGTTCGTGAAGAAGGTCAGGGGGATCTTGAAGAATCGAAGATTTCAGTCAAAAGACTTATTAGTGAGGTAGATTATTCATTTTATAAAATTACCAGTTCGTTTTGATTGTCAAATCACTTTATTGGAATTATTATCTATATTGTCGCAAAAAGTTCGCATATACAAGCTATTTATTTTACAATTTTATTAGACAATGAAAATATGTCTATAATCAGTTTTATAAATTTCTTTCTTTTTTCTCATTTTATATTTTTTTCTTTTGAAATCTTGAGATCATTATTCTTCTCTTATACAATCTTACTCGTCATCATTATTTTCTTTTCTCAAAATCATTCTTCTCTTTCCTCATCACCGTTTTTCCCTTCTCGTCATAATTCTCTTCTTTAACAATCTTTCCTCATCATCATTCTTCCTTTTTACAATCTTTTATCTTTTTATCCCTTTATCTCATAATTATTTTTCTTTTCTTCTCATCATCTTCTTTCTTCTCTAGACAACCCTCTCAGACGACCCTTTGTACACCTCTCTGGCCGGGCTAGGCATGGAAGAGCAGCAATCAGTATTTGCCAATCCACTTCGACTCTATGAACACATGTCCAGAGAGATGCTGGCCAGTCTTGTACGCAGTGTAATGGACGATGTATCTGCCAGTAGTCGAGGTTATCGTCGTGCTCGATGGATGAGTCTTCCTGGGGCGGCGGAGTCGTGTTTGGGTCTCTCCCCCACCGCCTGTGAGATGCTCTTGGTTCTGCGAGACAGATTACACATGTTGCAAGAAAGTCTTGTCGGGCCGTTGTTTGCTCGTGTTTGGCAGACTTTAGCTTCCAAGATTAACATTTTTTTCTATCAAAAAGTAATCATGTCGTTTTAGAAGAGTATTGTCTTTCAGGTTAATTGAAATTGTTTTTTTATGGAATTATTCAGGTGATATTAAAGAACCACTTCAACAGCAGTGGGGCAGCGCAAATCCGCTTTGATCTAACCAAGAATCTAATCCCACTGTTTGCCCTCTACACGCGAAAACCAGAGGTCTACTTCCGTGAAGTTCGCGAGGCTATCATTCTCCTGTGTTTAGCTCAAGGTTCAGCTCTCCTCCTGAAAGACACCCTCTATGCTAGCCTCCACTCCTCGTCCAGTACTGGGAAGAGGGGACCTGGGCAAAGTGGAGACCCAGTAGCTGCTCTCAGAGATGTTGGTGTTCATCGACTTAGTCTTGATGAAGCTGAACTGGTTCTTAGCTTGAGAGTGACTGATGATGTGACCCATCTCACTTGAATTCATAGTGTATTGTATTATTTATTACTGTCGTTTTCAAATCTGTACAAACTATCGTATTTTAATGGATCTTTCAGTCATTTTCTTTTTATCTTGGTATTATGAAATATTACGTATTTGTTTATAATAAAGATAAATTATCTGTTAATGAGGTGTTATTTGCTGAATTTATTAAACAAAATTCGTACTTCCCTACCATGAAAATATAGAAATCACTAAAACATGAATTAGCATCATAAACTAATTATCCGATCTAAAATATTTCAAAAAAAAATATAACCTAAAGTTATATCTGCATGTTAACTGATATATTATATGCTTAAGAATTTAAAATAGTAAAACTAATCGATATGTCTATACTTTATTTTTAAAAATGTTTTAAAATCAAATTCAATTTTATTGTTTTTTATTATTTGTTTATAATTTGAATTAAATTTGGTACATTTGTAGTCATAATATATAAAATTGTTATACTACAATACGGGACTCATCGTCTTCAATAGAGTTTAGGTTGAATGATGTAAAAGTATACAAATGTATATAATTTATGTTTCTCTGATTATAATATATATGAGTGCGTCTAAAATGAAGAAAACCTGATCATATACACTTCTTTAGTAATGCAGAACTATGTTACCTTAACTTTGTGAGTAGTATAATAAAAATTAAATAATACGATTTTCTAAAGAGATATTTATTCATCCTCCAGTATATACAATATAGTTATTATAAGAAAATTAATGCTTCTACAACCAATACAATTATATTTTTCATTTTAATAAAGCAGTATTTTTCTATGTAAACAATAAAAGGTGGAGTTTATAGAAATTAATTATTTTTAACTCATTGGTATAGGTATCTACAATAATATTGAGGTATCAATCAGGAAATACTTAGGTAATAGTCCCTGGTATTAATTAGCTAAGTATTTACATATTTTAAACCTAGGTTAAACTGTTTATAGAATATAAAACAAATGTTAAAAGTATCAATTTCTATATAATTTTACATAGTGGTGTCACATTATAACTACACATCAAACTACCTAATACTACCTCATTTCAATAAGCTTATGCTACACACGACTATTTAGTATTATTGATTACATAGATAGAAGATATAAGGTAGCGAGGAAAGAAAAGAGTGAAGCTTTAATCGCATAAATTACACCTATTGTCATCCAGTATTGCCAGCTATACACGCTGCGTATAGCTTTATTCATGAACGACACATCTATTTTATAACCGCATATTTATAGTTACTGGTGAAAAATCGATCCCTAATAATATATAGCAGCTTCTGAAACTGTTTCATTTACTATTAAAAGGTGGGTGCATTGTTTTTTGAAAAAAATTGGATAGTATACCTTCTAATATGGGTGAGTTTGTTGTAATATATAAATAAGACTACAATTTAAAAAAAGAGGACTATGGATTCCCAAACTGAAATTGACTATTATCAGCTTCGAAAAAATATCATAGATGACCACGATGACGAAGACTCTTTAGAAGATTTGGAAAATAGTTGGGACAGTATTCGACAACGTTCCTACACAGAAACTCCCAATGATATAGTCAACAATGGTTACCATGACGACTTGAAGCAGAATCGATTGGGACGATTTTTTAGACGTTGTTCAAATTCGGGCACAATGATAATCCAGCAGGCAAATTGGAACCAAAAAGATTTAATACTTTTTGTTGTCATCGTTATTCTTCTAGTTGACTCGTTAGTCTTGGCATTCCTTGCATATCTTTACCCTTCTTACTTTGATGATCTTTGGAAGATGATGCGTTTTTCCAAGGAAGACTTTAATATGAAGCACCCACCCAGTTAGTGACAATATCTACAAACAATTATTTACATTTATCACTTTATTTAAATTCAATATTTATATTTCGCTTTGAATGTTTCAATTTTCACAGTGTATTTTATTATAATTATACTGCCAACGTATTTCATAATTCATCGAGTTTTATAGCATTTATAATGATACATTAAATTAATATGTATATATATACAATCTATATCTATTCTCACGAAGTTGTATAACATTTTTTATAAAAAATAAATTAAAAGACCTATACCTAACTATATATCCTATAGTGAACATGTTATTTATTATTATAAATGTAATAATGTACTATGGGTGAATACTCCTATATTTGTTAAAGTGTAACTGTTTATGATACGCATTCAAAATTTTCATGAACAATATATATTTTAATTATATAATATGTTATTATGACATTCCACAAAACAATTTAAATGTATATAAAAGAAAAATAATTATTTTTAGTTCGCTGTATTTTATTTATTTATTTAATTTTCCAAAGATGCTATATATGCTATTTTCATATAAAACAAATTATGAAATTATTATAGTGAATTTATGCATTTGATAATTCGACACCCAGTGGATATTATAATTGGAATCATAAAGTTGTTTATAGTAAATCCATCTTAATAGTGTGATGAATAGAATTTTTTTTAAAAGTTACACTGCGGTTAAGTATCAAAAAGTTGTCCCATAAGAAAACATAATGATTCGGTATTTGCTTGACGTAAATATTTATTGTACATTAATATTACAATACCTACATTAATTTTTAATTTTATTATACAAATAAAATTATACATATTTTAAAACTGTAAACTATACGAATTATACCTTTTAAAACACGACTGAATACAGTTTTTAATTCATGTTATACTGTAGTACTTAATGTATAGATAACCAATTATTTGAAAGTTAAACTAAACTAAAAAGTATAATAATAATATCCTATATATGTCATCGTTTGAAATTAAGCGAATATTATTTTTTGAACAATTTATTAATTCTGAAATCGTTACTTATGGGAGTTATTAAAAATTGAATGTTGACGCCTAATAATAGTTTCCTATGTGACCACCTAATTAATCGCTGAGTATTTTATTGACTATCAAATACAAAAATTGTACCACGACTGAATTAAATTGATTATAAACTGTCATTTCCTTGATTCAGGGGATCAAATTAATGATTTATTTGTATTCTAAACCTTAATTTATTTCAATTTTTTTTGTATTTGATATTATTTTCAATAATTTAAATATAAATTGATAACTTCGCAAAACCCTTTAAACTTATGATGAATATAACTAGACCGTTTTAAACTCATCACATTTTTCCTAAACATTATATAATAAATATAGAGATTAATACAAGTTATAACAAAAGAGAGTTTTGAAAACATACAGAACACCACCTGAACAACAACTATTTTTCATTGATTGGAAAATATACGGAAACAATAAAATTCTACGTTGTATTGACATTTTCTGATGAAAATTTCTAATTTTTAAACCTATATTATCAAATTCAATGAAATAGCGCTACGATGCATGAATGTTAAATAGTTGTCTGATAGTGAAGCTCATTCATTTTTTGTCTCAGAAAATTCGGAAGTTAATTGTCTGTATCTTCTTTCCAAGAAACAATGAACTCTCCTAAAATGTATCAAATTATTGCAATATTGTTAACTTTATAATCGATTTCCATTATAAAGAAAATGTTTTTAACTTGTAAAGTGCTTTAAGAACAACCGTACTGGTTACTGGTGCACACATACTCTTTGCTATGTTTCTCGATATTTACAAGGTACAAACAAGGAAAACTTATGTCCTAATTATCAAACTTACTATAGAAGACACACACACACATCAATTCTTTTCGTATTTCATTCTTTGAAAGGGAGTTGTTTGTTTTTGCTTTGTTTGCTGGAATAATATATTTTTTGAGGCTTCGGGTAAATGTATTTCATTGCTAAACAAACGTTTTGTTTTTGGACTGTTTTCAGGACGCTTTAATTGAACTTTATTGTCTAATTTCAAAATTCATTTTCCTCTTTAATTTAATGTATAATATTTTTATTTTACATAAACAAAAATTATCATAAGGCTTAGCGAATGTACATTTTATTTCTACAATTTATAAAGTTATCGTATATTTTATTTAAAATAATTTATGTAAAATGTTCACACTATTATATGTTGATCTTTTAATCAGAAGAATCATAATATGCACTTTTAATGTCATTCATTTCTAGAAAATAAATCAAAATATTATTTCATGAATTGTTATACATATGAGTTAAGCATATTTTAAATGTTATAATAAAACTAAAATAAGAAATCATTTTCATTATAATTGGTTTATTATACAATAATATTTTACACAGATATTTCTTATAGAAAATTTTGAAAAATCTTCAATAAATAATAAACATTCATACATTTAAAGTCATTTAAGATACCTAATTACTCAAAATGCACCACTTGTTTTATATATTTAAGCTAAACACCACCAGATATAAAATAATTCAATTTATATTGTTATACTAAAACATAATTACAGTGAAATCCGCTAAAATCACTGTTGGGTAAGGGCTACGGAAGTCAAATGAATTTATTAAACGGAAGACTTTATAAACCTAAATTCACTAAAATAACAACAATTTATTATTATATTATGTTATGCAGCCCTTTATATAGATATATTTGATTGAGAAACATATTTAGCGTTTAATCTTAAAACATAATGCCTCAGTTGATGTACAAATATAACTTATAAGAATATACGTGTGTAATCTCAACTTATTAAACAACTCAACTAATCACAAACTCAAAATTTAATTCTTAATAGACATCTCTAATTGTGATAATTATTATTGTATTGATTTTTATAACCAAAGTACTGATTTTAATATTACGATTTTAATAAACTGCGGATTTCATTAACGACGATTTTATTTAGCAGATATATACAAATCTTTATTTTTGCTAAAACTAATATATGAAGGAGAGTTATTTTGCATAGAATTTTAAATAATTATAATATTATTTCTATTTATTATCGTTTATTATATTTCTATGGTTTTTGTGTGTTTTTATATATAATTTTATTTTTATTGTATAGAAAAAAAACATTTTAGAAATGAAACAGCTAATTTAATATACCTCATTATTTTGGTATATGCGGCTATTAATGCCGTATATAGCCACCATTTTATTCTATAAAAACTAGATATTTAATTTATTCGGGGGCGCATTCTGAAAATACTTAAATATTTGGTCCTTATTCAATTGTTTAAATAAATTGGTCGTACATTTGAATTTCACTTCTTCTTTGGCTTGCTATAACGTAGCCAAAGGACTCCATTGTTTTGTATTTTTGGGAGTTCTGTTTCTACTAAATCGTTCACGATGCATTTTCGGTTCTTTTGCTGGACAAATATTGCAACGCAAGACTGCCGTTCAAAACATCTGAAATTAATTATGAAGCATGATTAATTGGACAGATTAAACAAAACAGAAAAATATGGAAACCGCACTTGTTGTACCAAATATTATGATTCCTGAAACTGCAATCATTATTTAGTAAAGTGTTTTACATATACCCCTCATCAATTATGCAAATCTGTCTTATAATATAAAATTATAACTATAAGTTGAGTTATTGTTAATAAAGTATCTAAACCTACGAATAGTCGGATCTCATGGCAAAAGTATAAGTACTTAAATACAGACTAAATTTAGTTATTACAAACGGGTACCTTACTTTTAACATATTTTGTAACCGAAAGCATTTGATTTTCAAATTTAAAAATATGAGGCATTTTCATTTTCTTTTAACTCCATCTAAATTACTGAAATTGTTCCATTTTGCAATTAATCGTATTGATTTCTAATTTCTGACTAAAAAACATGGTAACAGATTGAAAAACTATTTTATATTAGAGTACAGTTAACTGAATTGAACAAAACTCTACATTGTGATATAATGATTAAAAATGATGTGTTAGCTTATATTACAAAAGAGATATAATAGGTAGGTGACCATAATAGTGCGGTTTGATATGTCATTCCGCCTGCTCTAGCTGTGCACATTGATTTTTTGCAGTTTCTGATAGATTTAGATTTCAGTAATTGAAAAATGGTGAAATTTTCAAAACCCTGGAACCCAATTTTATCGGCCCCGGACCATATGTAACGTAAATTCCTAATCTAAGCAAAAAAACTTTAAATCGCAAATAACTTCTTTATGATGCATTTTTAGATGCATATATATTACAAATGGATAGAAACATTTATATAAAGTATCTAAATACATCATTATTTTTCTGAAAAATGTTCACGTATGGCGTCATAGGGGGTTGTCTAAAAAATGAACGGCCACAAATTTAGTTTTTAGTGAATATCTCAAAAAAGAAGCATCTGAGACCCTATATTATCCATATTTCCAACAGATAGGAAAATGACTTTACTCTATCAGATAGGGTACGTTAAAATTATATAAAATGTTCAGAAATCACTCAATGGTCAAAAAGTGATATTATAGCAATACCATTATTTATGTGTGGCTTTAATTCCCACCCAATTATAGACAAAACAAAATTTAGTTTTCTATAGATGAATTTAATCGAAATCGATTGATTCTAAATAGAAAACGATAATAAGAACTTTCAAATTTTTTGGGTAAATTAATTTTAAACATCACAATATTATTAAAGAATGTTACCTTTGAGCACATGCAACTGTCCCGACTTCCACATATTCACGCAAGCAGTCCGATGATGTGTCCATTTCTCCCTTATATCGATCAGACGTCCAGATCTCCCGTGAGTCATCCCTCTCAAGGGATAACACCCCACCTGGCAATGCTTCAATAGCACGTCCCAGCTCACATCGGAAGGACAATCTTTCATTACATTCAAGAGTATACAGGAAATTACCATTTCTGACTGCGGCGCATCTTTTCCCATCCCTTCTAGCAGTTAGACCAAAGGTATCTTTCTCTTTTTGCGTTAGAACCTCGCCATTCAATTTTCTCCAGTTTTGGTCAAGAAGGCGAGATACTCCCACCCACATGTTCAGTGAAAATTGTAATTTCTTTGCGGTAGAAATTCGTATAATTTGTCCTCCTAATAAGTTACACGTATGTTCAGCTTTGCAAAAATTCTTTTGCTTTCCATTACTAATAAAAATACACATTTCTGATAGAAGAGAGTACCCATCTGGGCAGGGGACAGCAACGGCATTGATGGACTTGGTTTTGGTCCATAACACTATGACAATTGCTACAAGCCAAAATTGATTCATTTTAAGAGTATTATATACGATAAGTTCAGTCGTTTATCCTAAATTTATATATTTTCAACCATCATTGGGTTTGTTATAAATGGTATAAAAGACAGAGATGTTTCTTTGCAAACATAAATTCCAAAAGTCTTTAGAACTATGTTTGTTTGGTCTGAAATTTAGACAAGAGTAAAGCAAACAGAATGCTTTAAAATTGTTTAAAATGTCACGTAATGTTTACACGTCAAATTAGGATATATTTTTTTTCATTTTGGAATGGGCTAATTTTTAATGATAATAAGATAAAAAATCAACCAAGTAATAAAATTATCAATTTATATCGTTTTGAATGTTTTCATTCGTATCTATTTAATCAGAAATTTCTAAAAAAATACTTACATTTTATGCTATGCAACTATACATTATTTTGAAATTTTCTTTGCTTATAATTATTAAAACATTAATCTCTGCAGATTTTGGATACTTTGTTTAATTTTAACAATTTTTTATTTTATCAAATAATAAAATTTAAATATATAACCGCAATCTTTACGTTATAAACCAAAACACTTCATAAAAATGGTATATTCGCGTTTTAAAGGAAAAACTTCGTTAAACAACCCTTAGGATTGTGATTTCTAAGACAACAAAGAACCCTTTGTTTAAACATGATGATTACTGGAAGAGTGCCCCGAATGTTATTAAATTGTATATGGAGAATTCGATTTTACAATTAAAAACTTGATTAATTATAATTATCAATACCTGATTGGTACTTTTTGATTTTTATCAATACCTTATTTTTTTTCATCACGACATTTCATTATGATATCCTTAATAATCCCTAAATTCTCAGAATTTCTATAATTATTATTTTATAAACATTTATTATATTTTATCGAATTTTAGAAAATTTTAACATATTTTTTCATTCCTACAAATCCAAAAAAAAGTTCAACATCCATAAAAATCTTTAAAAATCCAAAATACCATATATATGATTTAACTAACAGTATTTTTAGAAGATTACTCTGATTTTGAAAAGACTGCCCAAACTTTTAAAGTAATTATTATTTTATTAAAAATTATTTTACTTAATAGTTAAAATATGCCAACATAGTCAACAAAACAGACTAGTTATCTTCATCACTTTCAGTAGTTGCATCATCATCTTTTTCACTCTCCTGAAAACTATCCTCCGTTATTTCGTTCACTTTTCAGAAATTTGATCATAGAATCCAAATAATTACCGTCTGATAGCCTCTCTTAGTACTGAAACCTTGGAGTTTGTAGTGGACCTTTTTCTCACAACCTTTTATACTTTTTTAAATATTGATCCTAGTTGACAGTATGCATTTCATCGGTCGATTAGAGCATTCTCCGATGACAGTGAGAATTAATTAAGCATAGAATGTAAAATATTTTAATACATGCATTATAAAAGCCTTTAATTCAGAAACTTTCCTATAATAGCATGTAGACAAGCGATAAATATGAGTCAGTATGGTAGGTCAATAAAAATAATGGTTTATGGATAAAACAATGGAATATCTGAGAGCAAAAACCTAATCCTAATTATATAGCAGCTCCAGAAAAAAGTTGAATGCAGCTCGTTTTCAATATATCCTCAGTAAAAGGATCCGTATGAAAAATGATTGTTTATATCATCCTGAAATAAAAATTAAAACATGTGTCGAATTAGATAAACATTATTCCATATAAAAATTGCATTGATTCAAATATTGATTGCATAATTTGTTTAATTAGAATATCATAAATATATAAACTGACCCATCCACCACGGCTATCATTCTATCTTTCAAATTTGTCAGTGAATAGATAAAGTACATTCTCATCATAAGAGATCCATGATTGCATGTGGAGTGCATTCTACTGCATTCTTTGAGAGAGTATTTAGGGAAAGTGAGCACTGAGATTATCCGACCCCAATTGATTTTTCCATTTTCGATGATATTAGTAACGATCATTTCAAATTTGAGGAAAGCAGTAGTACAATCATCCTTTTTCAAATTCATAGATTCCAATGAAGATGAGAAAACAATCCCATAATTTTTATTATTTCTATTATGAGTCTATCAATAGTTAGATAAAGAACACTACCTCTACTCACTTTAGTTGGTTAGCCGGTGTGGAAACACTTGATGTTCTCGTTTTTCTCCTTCAAGTCTACGTTTTTGTATCCCTGGCTGTAGGCTGTAAACATACATTTTATGTTCTAAATCTGGAGACATATATAGGCAATTTCCTTCTTCTTTGACAGAGTTTCCATTGCCAGATATTTTTTTTCATCGATTAATACAAATCGTCGAAACAATTGATAATCCCCTTCCATGTTGCTTTTTTTGGAAATAAGTTTTTGCGATTTCATATCTGTAAGAGGTTCTTCGTATGAGGTTCTTCATCACCCGGTAGAATATGACTTCTAACTCTTAAGTAGTCAAAAGTTGTCTGATCCAAGCCCAGAAATAGGTAGGCATGGGAATTATCACTAACAATATCCTTAAAGACTAGTTTTATTTTGGAGTAGGGGGGGGGGTCTTTGTTTAAACAAAGGATCCTTTGTTGGCCTGGACATCCCCTTTACATACTACTCCTAGCCATATTATAGTTAATTTACATTCTTGAAGCCATTTGATATTTATTATATATATATTATAAGAATTAGGTACATTTCAAATTATTAAAAAAGTGTATTAATGAAATTATACAACATTGTGTTTTTATATAGGAAATTGCTGCATTATGTTGTACTTAATCGTGAATAGAAAAATTATAATAACATCGTTTCTATTCCAAAAACAAAGTAGAATATAAACAGATGAACTTTTTTATTCGCATTATTATAATAAATTGGTGTTCTTTGTAGTCTTTGGTATTTGTTCGCGTATTTCTTTCCGATAACGAGTGTAACTTTTTGTTTTGAATATTGATGGAAGCTCCGTCTCTACTAGAAAGTTGATAACGCACATTGACCTCGCTAACGCATTTTCCATGAAGAAGGCAACACAGGAGTCCCTTTCGAAACATCTGCAAATCAAAAAAAGGGAAAAAATATTCTAAACCTTCTAAACAGTGTTGACAGCTAATTGCGTTCTTTTATCAGGACGTAATTCGTTTTAACATCTGCACTTAAATTGTTTCTCTTTATATTAAATTTATAATTAAAGAAAATATAAAATTAAAGTTCTATAAATATGAAATAATGTACATATATAGATAAATTAAAAATTGTTAAACTTATAAAATTTTTAATATCATTTAAATTTTTGAACAATTTAGACTGTTTGACATCATAATTAAATCATTTTCTAAATTAAAACATTACTCATATCAAAAGTTTTAAACTTTTATTTAAACAATTTAATTTTTGTGCTGATTTAACAAAAATTGTAGACCAGTCCTTTCATTGTAAACTTAAATTAATTATATTTATCAATATTATAAATTAATCGTTATATTTCATTTAAATGAAATAGTATACAGTCAACTTACTTTAGAGCACATTGCAAAGTTCCGATATCGCGGTAAGATTTCAGGCAGACAGAAGTCTCAGCCAATGTGAGCATCCCAGTAGTATCCGTCCAGGGTTCTTGTGAGTTGTCCCTTTCAAACTTCAAGAGTCCATTTGGAATGGCTTTGATTGCTTTACCAAGTTCACATCGAAAGAGTAAAAGTTCATCGCAGGGCATAGTGATAAATTGATTTGATTTAGTGATTGCCGAGCATTTATTTTTTATAGATTCTCCTGTGGGTATACCTTCCACTGGGACCCCGTCTCCATTTATATGAGTCCAATTTCGGCCGAATAAGCGCGTTATGCCTATCCACATGTTCCCTGGCTTCTTAAAAACTAACTTGGCGGTAGACGCTTGTAAAAGCTTCCCACCAAACGACCTACAGATTCGTTCGGCTTCGCAGAAGGTCGCGCGTTTTCCGTAATATCGAATACAAGCCCCGTTCATGTATGTGTATTCCTCAGGGCAGGGGTCGGGCAGGGAAACACTTTTGGAGGAAAAAGGAATCACAACTACCGCAACAACTAGAAGAAGCAGCATATTGTTAATTTTTATTGAAGTTGATGAATAGGAGAACAAATTTCTTAAGGGATATTTTAATTTTTCTGTTCTTTTTAATGAATGGGAAATTTATTGTGTAAATATTTTTTAACAACGAAGCAAGTTTTATAGTGCGTTCTTTTTCCAAGATAAACAACACAAAATTGTTCTTTTCTGTTCCTGCTTAACATTTTCAGCAAAATTTGGGGTTTAATTTAATATTCGAAATCATGTTTTAGTCGAAATTCCTCGTTTTACTTTTATTGTCATGTAAAAAATGGCAATAAATATAGATAGTGTTTTGCTTTTAACCTTACATTAACTAGTAAATATAATAGAGTTTCTATGGAAATAAATTTTTGCAAACCTATAAAGTATATAAAGGTGTTTGTAGTTGGAAAATCTACCATTAATCAACGTTGACTACATTTCAGAAATTTTAAACATTATTTTAAAAATTATATCATTATATTTATATTCATTAATATAAAACATTAACATTTAAAAATCTATCGGTAAATTTTGTCGTTTTAAAATATAGATAAATTTAATTTTTCTATCAGAATTACATATCATTAAAATAATTTTAAATATCACTTAAATATGAAGTGCTATTATAGTTCCATAACAGCACTGTTTGCCCAACGAATGATTTCTGAACATTATTTAGATATTTCACCTACCCTATATCTATTGGTAACACAGTTATATGGTCTCAGATGCTTCCTTTTTGAGATATTAACTAAAAACATTAACGTCATACATGGACATTTTTTCAAAAAATAATGATAGAAAAAGAAGAAGAAAGGGTTTATTAATGTCAAATGACATTAAAGCATTTGTACAAGAATTGTCGTATTTAGATACTTTATATACATATTTCAATATATTGGTAAAATATTATATGCATCCAAAATACATCATAGAGCAATTATTTTTTATTTAAAGTTTTCCCCCGTTTTTTAACATCGGCTAAATGGAGAAAATTTGATTATACGATTTGAAAGTCAACCCATATTTGGGACGTTTAGACTTTTATTGTTATAAAGATATCTAATGATTAATTAAAATTGAAGAGATTGCTTATAGTGTTGCAGTTTTTCCCCGTGAAATTCTAAATGGCTTTGACTATTATTACTTTATAATTCAACTGCTAACTATTATTAATAGTTTGGAATGTAGAACGAGACCATGCAGCTAAATATATTCCAGGGATGGCATCAATGACGTAAACTGTAGAAATTTAATAAAAACGTTAAAATTAGAAATTTTATTTTTAAAAGTTTCTTTATGAACAATTTAAATTAGATATGAACAGATAATCAAAAAATTCACTCTGCAATGCATGAAAGTTGCCGTAAAGAAATTAAAATTATACCTTATAAATCGACTTCTCGAACATTTACTGTATAGAGGTTAATCAGGTAAATACTGTTATTTGTTTTTACGTGAATTTCCATTAAAATTCGTTAAAATTTTTTTAAAAATTACTTTTTTATTAACTTTTAATAAATGCTATTTGGGACATTCTTAAAATGTATATTTTACTTTGTATCATACTATATACATACACCCAAATGACCTTAACAAATCTTGTGTAACCCCCATTCTTAGAATTCGGCTAATTATTATAAATTTTATTTTGTTCATTATAACTAATTTCTTAGACTGGATTAATTATTTGTCCGTTTAATTAGAATTTGAATATAGAATTAAAATGAATTAAATCAATGAAAATAATGTAAACAAAATCCAAAAATATGCATTATACAAATATGTAAATTATAAATTATAAATCAAATGAAAAAATTAATGATATATTGTGAACTCGTTAATATTATAAAATAGTCTTCTTGTAAATGCCGTATATACATGTAGAACAAAATCTCTGAATGTAACTTCTTGATTTGTTTTATTAAATTCAATGTTAATTTTTTCTAATCATTAAAAGATTTTAAAAATACTACTCTTTTTAGCGGTGTTATTTTATTGAAAAATTTGAAAAATAAAAAGTATACATCTAAAATCCTCGATTGCCATTATGTACATTAATGTCTGGATATCACGTAATTTTTAAAAGTTTTAATAAAAGTTTAATATTTAAAGTTCAAACTAGTTTTCTGGTCGTCTTATATCGCAGCCAAGTTTTACCATTGAAACTATTCGGAAGAGAAGCTTCAATGTGCACATTAATCACACATAACACAGTCTGGGATTCTGTGAAGATTGCCAAACAATTCTCCATTTCAAAACATCTGAAAAGACAACAACAACCCATTACAGTATCCTTTTAATTGAATGGGGGAAGGTAATATTATCGCGAAGATCAAAACTAGAACATTATATAATATATAATAATTTTTATTTTTATATTTATATTATTATATTATAATATTATAATATATAATAATTTAGAACAATGTATAGGAACATTTATTAATGCTATTGAAGATTTAGTTTAAAAAATGTTACATACAAAATATATAAAATTCAATAACTTTCCCTCCTATATTGTTTAAATAAGTCCAAATACTCGGTATAATATAATGTATGTAAGTACATTTTTAAGCTGAATATAATGAAGATTATAAACTTTCAAATAAATAGATCTTAGGGTCCAACTTTTTCTATCTTTTAATTTCATTAAAGTATGCATCATGCACATGGAATTGAAATTTTTATAGCTCCGAAAATAAGAACGATTTGCGGAGTAGTTCCAAAAAATTAACTAGAAGTCAGTTTCAAGACAAACAAGTGCCAAAAGATTGCTTCATGTAGAAAACTGGGTAGAAACACTTCGTGATAAAGATTCGATCGTATAATAGTTCCCTCAAAAGTTCTCGAAGAGAGTTGATGAAGATAATTATGAATTTAGTCATCAGACACACGCACAACTTGGACCAAACTGTAAAAGGGAATGGTCTGATATTTCGGTTGACATGAAAAGGCAGCGGGCCATTATCAATTTGAAATAAATCATCAAAGATAAATTCGTCGCAATCAACACAAACTTCAAGAGTGCGACAGACTTAACGATGAACACTTTGAGCATTTTTGATTTTTAAAACTTAGAAATTTATACTTTGTAAATAAACTTAGAGTTTCAAAATATTAGATATGTACGATTCATGCTTCAACGAAACTTTCATGCCAACATTTATAAGAATTAATTTGTTTATACCTTTGTGCACATGCCATTGTATTCGTGTTTGGGCTGGTAATCAAACAGCTTGTCGAGGATTCCAGGCCATTTGCAATCGGATCGCTCCAAAGCATGCTGGTGACGTCCCGCTCAATGAGCAGTTCATTATGAATGGGCTCAACTGCTCGACCAAGTTCACAGCGGAAAAGGTGTACCTCCTGGCAATTTACAGGCACAAGAACATTTGCAGTACTCATTACAACACATTTCTTGTCGTCCTCAAAGTCTACTATTTTTGGGGTATCTCCCAGAAGAACTGGTCCACCGGACAACGTACGCCAACCCTTTCCAAGCAAGCGTGACATTCCGACTAAATAGCTGCCTGATTTGGACAGTTATTCAGCTGGGGGACAGAGCTGCCCCCCAGCTGAATAACATGTTGACTCGTCTTGACACATATTCATGCGACGAATAGGTGGGAAATAAATACATTTTTCTGACATAAGATAAAATTCGTCCGGGCATATTATTTCTGAAGCGTTTATGATCCGTATAAAAATAAAAAATACCAAACAAGTTCTAGCTGTTATACACATTGTGTGTACTAATTAATTATCGTTTAAGATGGCTTGACAAAAATGAGACAGAAGATATAGCTTTATGTTTCACTTCAGTCAATGAACTTGTTTGTGTACTATATTGGTTGAAATACTCATTATATAGTGGAGAAGTATTTATACATTGAATAATTTATTAAATACATCATGAGCATTTCTAAGGTTTTCAGTGGATTGTAATAAAACATTTTTTATAGCGAAAGTACATTGCACTTAGAAATAATTCAAAAAATAGTTTAGCAAACACTTAATAAAATTAGTGCAAATGAACTCAAGAAAGCTACTCGTTTGGTTAATAGCCGATGCATAAAAATAATTAATTTTAAACTATATAAAATCTTTGTACTAAAACAGCCTAATTACCTACGAAGATACAAAATACATTAAAAATGACAAGTTTTAACTTACAAAAAACATAAAATAGAAAGAATCCTTAAATTATTCAGTCGTTTTAATTTTGAATTCTAAGGTTGAAAGTAACGGTAGAGAAAAATGGCTAGCATTATACTTGAAATAGGAGCTTTGGATTCAGATTGTATGTGAATTAACGTAACTAAAATATATGTTTAAAACTATTTTGTTTAATATAAATTAAAACTTAAACCAAATATTTGTAGAAAATCCCGTCTAAAAATTCAATGAAAAATATTCGTGGTGTAATAAACCTCAAAATATATCTAAAGACCATGAGAACAAGAATGACAATTATTGCATGTATATTTAAATATCATTATAGACATATATAAGAACAGCAGAGGTATTGATTCCATTATCACAAAATAATTAAATATATATCAAAACAGTTACAGAATAAACAAAAAAAAGAATACTAAAACGAAGTTATGAAGAAAAATTAAAGACAACATAATCAAGACGTTCTACGATTTAGTCAGAATAAAAAGAAACACATATTAATAAAAATGGTAGAAATATATTTTGCTAAAAGTTGCAAGTACACTTTTTACCAATGAGCCTTGTTCAGGTGAGCTGTTTTCTCTACGAAATCTCGATGGCTTGCATAGAGCTTCAAGCTATTGTCAAGGTCAGTCCAGCGAACACCAATCGCGTCATCTCCTTTTTTAACGTGAAAAAAGAAAAATAAGTAAGTAACAATACAATAAAGACATTTATGGAAATAAAAATCTATTTTTTCATTTTTGATTATAGGCCAATTATGTAATATTTTTAAATTAAATTAGGCACAATTGTTTTTATAAAGTACATTTTGCAGCAAGCAAGTTTTTAATAAATAAATTATGATTAACAAATTTAAATCTTAAAATTTCTAAATTATACTACTTACGAGTAATCAATTAAAAATTAAACTAGTTAAATATTTTATTTAAAATATATATTGTTAATAATTTCAACGATCATTTTATAAAAATAAATTCTGAACCATGTAAATAATTATGATAACTAATTGAATCATTGCATTTATTCACTAAAAATACAATAAAATAATAAACGATTAAAAATAACACCATAAACTAAAGTATAAGAATCTTCTTTTTCTTCAGAAGGAGAGTTATCCCAGAATATTTGTGTAATAAGATAACATAATAATAGACATGGTTACTATGACAATAAAGGTGGTATAAAAGGAAGGTTGTAAATGGCACAAGATATCGTCTGGGTGAATGTGTCAACAGAATTGACTCCAAATAAAAATCTGGCTCTAGAGACTTGATTATTGATTTTATACGAGGAAATAAGAGGGAGAGAATTTTTGCTCCAATAGTCTAACAACACGATCTTTTACTATTACTTATAATATAAATACATCTTTAAGGGTAATCGTTTTATTTTTAGATTAAATAGGTTACAATAAAATTATCCAAATACGATAAGATGAAGCCACGATATAATGGTTTTAGTTTTACTGTCTGCGCATTTATTGTAGCTGTAATATCGTCCGGAGATACAACATTAATAGTATTATTCTAAAGTAATTCTAAAACTCCTTGAATTACTAAATCGTTTTTGAGAAAAAAATAAAAATTTTGACAATGTATCGATTTACTAGATTTGATGAGATTTCAGTATAAATTGAATGCATTGATTTTGTGAATAAGCGTGCGATAGGAGTTACCTGCGTTAAGAGCAAATTTGCCCAAACTCTGACCATCTTCATCGTGAAAGTTGACGGCAACAGTTTCCATCCAGGCGTTGTCGGTGTTCCGTGGATCGTCGACATAGCCTCGGTACACCTGCAACGTGACCAGAATAATATATACTTCACTTTCCTCTGGTATATTTGATTAACTTAAGAGAACACTGAATTGTATGCCTTACTTAAAATAGATCAATACAAAAGATACAAAGATTGTCAAACCTATACTTAAATACTCAAATGAAAAGCTAAGACAAAACATGAAATGAAAGAAATAAGCGTCTTTAGCAATCGATTCGTTATGAAAACAGTTAAATTACGACGACACTTACTTCTTTGCCATGCTTAAAGTTGTCTTCAACCCGCTTCTCGATAGCTTTGAGCTCTTCTGGACTGGCCTCGACTGAATTGAGGGCCTCTTCTGAGAACTCGCGCTTCAAAGTGACGGTGAAGCACTCTCCGGGATCCACCATACCCTGGACAACAATAGAGGGTGCTGTTAACATGGTTTAATCATCTGCTAACCTGACGATTAGCTAAACAATTTAAGTGAACTTTATGATTAAATTTGTGAACAATTTTAACACAATGTTTAATCAAACTAACTGGTAGCATTGATAACAAATGATAGTGGATTTCATATATAATAGAAAAGAATAACATTAACAGACTAAAACAAACGGACACTAAACGTGCCAGAGTGTTCAGTAACATACCCCGGGCAACGCCCATTCCTTCGTATCTCCACGCATAATAGAAACAAACTGTAGAATTGGTTTCTTGGATGTAGGGTTCAAAATTTGTTTGCCAGAGGCGTCCCTTTTCCACCTGAAAACAATCCCACATTGAAAGTAAGGTAAAATAATTAAATTATATCGTTAACTGAATGGAATAAAAACATTTATCAAAACAATAATTAAAATTTTAACTAAGTACATGATAAAGATATCCCTTGACTTTCTGGAATTATTCCCCAAAATAATTTGAAGAACGTTCCAGAAATACCGGCTGTAATCCTTGAGATTAACCAAACTATCTGCTCCATTTGTTTTCGAAGATGCTCACACAACATCTTTGACTACCTGAGGGCTGCTCGATTCCTGCTTGCTTCAGGGGCTGCAATAATTTCAAAATCACTTTTCTATTTCTTTGTTCAGGAAGAGTTTGAATCGGGACTTGTAACTGCATTCTCTTCGGTGGAGAATTTGACTCCATCGAACAACGATTTGCTAAAAGATATTGAAACTTGACCATGACGCAAGATGCAGACAATTGTAATGAACCTTTGTAACTATGGGGCTGGTTTAGAGCCTATAATTAAGACAAACAACTTGTCGATTTATTGCGGGAAAAACACTGAGACTGCATGTCTGTGGAAACTTTTTATTTTTCAGGGATTAAAGGATCTTAAATTGATTCAACCTTAATCCTTTCCCAAACAAGCACACAGTCAACTGCCCGAGGCTAATTAGTTTGATAAGCTGAAAAACACCGCCAACACAAACCTGGTGACGATAGGGTCCGCGGCATGATTAGGACCCCAACGTCCAAGAGAACCGCGTCCTGTAATTCCAGTTCTGCCCACAGGGTTGACAGGGAATCCTTCCTTGGTCACTTCGTAAGTGCCGGTGAAGCTGCAGCGATCGATGGATTTCTGAACGGTGTTAAAATTAAGTTTCACTGACTTATCGGTCCTAAATTAGGAAGGGGCAGAAAGAAATCCTGTGTAAACAGTAAGAAGAATGCAATATTATCTTTTCACGAAGCTTTCCTTACGTTATGTCTGGATCAGCCCAGACTGGTCGGTCGATGACCTTGGGGTGTGTAAAGACAAC
The DNA here is from genome assembly GCA_034780395.1 of Vannuccia rotundouncinata. Taxonomy (NCBI): domain Eukaryota; kingdom Metazoa; phylum Platyhelminthes; order Proseriata; family Coelogynoporidae; genus Vannuccia; species Vannuccia rotundouncinata. Next base: position 50,452 of record JAUZNC010012006.1, on the reverse strand, counting down.
AGGTTTGTAGTCTGTAAAGGGAGTGGACCAGTTCACCTTATCTTCGGGGACTGTAGTGCGGATCACTTTGGGATCGCGCGGGTAGGGTGCATTGCGGCACTTGACATGCGGTCCAACTGGTCGATTGGCGGCAGACATTGAACAGAAGATTAGGAGTGAGGAACGGTTGGTAAACGATAGAAGAGGCCGCTGAATGTGGAGCATACACAAAGCGAGTGCAACCTGGATAGTTGTAAAAGTTTTCAAGGTTATTAAATGTATTCAATGAACATTAGTCCAACGTTAGTTCGAAATATAAAACGTAAAGTAGGTATGTTTCGATCTAAAAATTCACAGCTTCATATATTATCAAGCCACAATTCTGAAAGTTAGTTCTAGTCGAGTATATTCAGTTTAGCTTCTGTGAATACAAATATGTAACAAAATTTATTAAAGTACTTAACAACAATAGAGACAATTTTAGAGACAAATAGACAGGTACATTCACAGAGAATAAAATGTATTCAGCCCATATAACAAAACAGCTTTTATGAGATTGTTTGTGACAGCGTACATACCAATAAGTTATAATAATTATAGCAGAGAATCTGAATCGTCACATAAATATAAATATATTGTTGTAATGCAAATAAACCGTATTAAAAATATATTACCATTATACAAATATAAAACAATTTTTGCGTAAATTTCCATTTTAAAACCAGCAACAAGCAACTCCTTACAACAGCATTAAAACCTACAATTCATGATCATAAAAATATAACTATAAATTACGCAATGTACAAGGAAGTTACTTGCAGTTGTATGCAACCTAGTCTAGACGTGTATAGTTCTAACCACCATTAGAAGTTTTAAAAATTATCTGGACTTCTGTCTGCTATTAAAACTTAGATTTTGAGTTCTTAAAAAATTACTAAATTGATGGTTTTCAAATTTGCATAAAAATAATTTTGAAATAAATAAAATAATGATGAATGTATTAAAACATAATTATAAATTGAAATAATTCAACTTTCACCGCAGCTCTAAATTAGCTAGCAATTAAAAGTTCATGTGATTGATTAGCTGTTGTAGAACCTTAATTCGAACAGTACCCATTCTTTTTAGTTATTACAAACTAGTCCTGTTTTCTAAATATAAAACATAATGTGGACTAATATAAATGAAACCTTGGTCAGTTAAGACTTTCTTGGGAAATCATTAAAATATTGGAAAATGCCAAGTTTACGTGCATACAGTGACTTTTGATTTTAATGAAGAGTGTCCACTTATGTTTTTTTTGATAATTTCATTCTTATCTAATCAACTGTAGACGACTCAAAAATTCACGCAAATAATTAGGAAATTATGTAAACTATCTTGTACCACTCATAAATTTTATTTGCGTTTGAGTTACAATTTAGATCATGTGGTTGAAATGTTTTGGCGACATAGTGTTTTGAATTACAATTTACATTGTAAAATTTTGTAAGTTATCTTGTGTAGTTGGTGCCATCTTATAAACTGGTGCGATAGGATTGACTTTGAGTTATTCATCCAGTTTGATACCAACTTCATCACATAACATGATAACACATTTCCGGAAGTACTGCTTCATAGCTAATATAGATCGATAAGCTTTATATTTTATAATAAGACAAATTATTGAAAAAATCATCGCTATTGCATGAACTAATTTGAAAACCTTAAAGCATTTTAATAGGTATTCAACAAATTAGCAACAAATAAAGTAACAGCTAATAACAATACAAACATTTTATATTGTAAAGTCGAAATAAGATTGAAGAAATGAATTATAAAACTTACCATGATACAAATTCGTACAATTGCAGATCGCATCAAACTATTAAATGAATTTTATTAATATTATAGATACCTAGAAATTAATAAACTAATCATTTATAATATATAAAAGATTTCCAACTTTTATAAGAGATATCCAGTATTTGTTAGTAATTGTACTAGAAATGTTGATACATATATGTACACTTATAATATAATATATAAACCGTATAAAATCATATCTCAAAAAATTTAATAAATCAATAATACCATGACTTACCTAATTACTCAAATTAATTTTAAATATATCCAAATTACATTAAACATGTATTGTTTGATGTAGGCAAAAAAATACAGTTTTATGTTGATCAACCATATACATATTGCAGACTTCCAAAAACTAAGTAGCCCTACCCCATTTTCAGGTATCCTATCTACCCATAAAGCATACAAAAGCTTAGTTGAGAGCTAACTGTCTATTACCATAGGCCTAGTAAATTTAATTTGTTAAATATATCATGGTCTTCGATTTTATGGAGTTTTTTTTTCTTCTTCTTCATTTAAATTAAATACAAGTTTATACAAATGCTGCTAATAAATTATTAAATTCAGAAAAAGACTGTATGAAATTTTGATTAAAAATTAGTTTAAATTAAATTTTACTATGAAAAATTTCCAGAAAATAATTAACATTTTGTAACAACAAACAATTTTGTGAATGTGCTTATAATATATTGAGATAAGTGAATAATCAAAATAGTTAAATAATAATTAAAATCTAATAAAAATTTGTTTGGCAATAGATTTAGAAGTTTTATTAATTTGGTAAAATTGTCAGTTTTTACATAATTTTGTAACAAAGATAATAATGTATTACATACAGAGAAGCTTATAATAATCATTTGCAATAAAGAGCCTTAAAGAGCCTTAATTTGGCATTTCCAATCATTTATGATTATTGAAAAATATTGATTATATATATATTTTTAAACTATACAATTTAAATATGGAGTAAAGAGATGAAATTTTTGAGTTAACAGTGTATCCATTATGAAAATATTCTTATATGAATATAATTTTTTTATAAGATAGCTTACAAGAAAAGAAGAAATTAAAAAATATTTCTTCAATTTTTTGTAAGAATCTAGTTTATAAATAAACCAGACAAGCACATAAACCAGATAAATGAAGTATATAGCATAGCATAACAAAATAAAATAAATATTTATATTTTATTCATATTTCATACTTTAAAAACATGATAAAATGGCATACTTGAATTTCAAATCACAGTAATCACCCTTGAATAATTTTAGAAACATAATAATATGGTCAAATTGTTCTCCAAAACATTCTTGTTTTACCCCTACTTGGATAATTTACATTAAAATATATTTTTCTAAATATTTCTGAAATAAGGAATAGCACTTGTTGTAAAATATTTTTATTTTAACACTAATTTTCAAAGTTGATACTTTAAAGTCATATAGACTGAACAAATGAAATTAAACAGCAGTATATTTACAAAAATAAATAAATATATTGTTTTTTTTAATAATAAATGTTAGTTATAATATGATAGCAATGTATCAATTGGTACATATTTGCATCAAGCCTACAAAATTATTGGAACATATGTATATAGTTTTATATAATATACATTGTTCCTATGCAATTTCCCCAAAAAATCCGACTTTTGATGTTTTCCAGACATTTTCAGAAAAATTGCAGACCTTAATGTGAATTTTTTTATAAAGTAAATAATATGTAAAAAAAATAATAAAGGGATTTATTTCTGAAAGGCTTTTTAAATGCTAAAATATTTAGTTTTATTTTTTAATACAATTAATATATGTAGTTATAAATAGTCAGAAAAAATCTTAAACTTTATTTAAAATTTTTAATTTTTACAAAAAAATACATATTTACAAAATATAAATATTTTTACTTTTTTGTTTTAATTAAATAATAATTTTTTATTTCAATATGTAAAACAGTAAAGAATTTTTGACATAATGAAAAAAATACCCGAATTTTGCAGGCCTTATATATAAAAAGATTTATAAAACATTGACAATATTATAATTAATTTAAATCTTTATTAATATACTACTTTTCAACATTTATTGATAACATTGTTAACTAGCTTATCAGCGCAATGACCAGAATTTTATTATGATGAAGCAGCATTTCAAAAGAAGGGGAAAAATAGTTTATATTAAAATAACCAATACATGCTTAAATCAAAATCATAGCCATTAGGATTTGTACCATTCAAACAAATAACCTTTTTATGTATGTGCTAAATAAAAATTTTTATTTAAGAATATGCATATTCTTTTGGGTTATAATTAACTAATAAATCTAACTAAATCTTAGCTTTTACTATATATATTTATATGTGTCTATATGGTCTGTTTACTGTAATGTGCATTTTTATTTAAAAATAACCTTTTCAAAAGCTGGCTATGGACATGTAGATGATATATAAATGATATAACCACATACAACATACACATACAAAAAGAAGCCACCATATATTATTTTGATTTTTTCAGTCAGCTGCCTGAATGCATCATAGCTGGTTATGGCTCTGGTATCTGCTTTTGTAGTACCTAAATTTTATTATTTTTATTTATATTTATGAATTTTACACATTTTATAATAACACATGATGACAACAATTAGGAACCCTGATCAGTTCAGAACTGGTTGCTAAAATATATAATTATAATATATTGTACATGTTGGTGACTAATTAGGGACTTTTTCTAAGTCCTCAACTGGTTGACTAGCTAGGGACCTGACACACACTTATTATCTTCACTGTTTTTAATTGTAATTCCCACTATTATGTATTACAATAAAGAAATTAAATAAATAATATTTTTGAGTTTGAAATTTCTCCTCTGGAACTGAACAGTTAAGGACTTTTCATAATATTATGATTTAGTTTGAGGTTCTCAACTAGTCAGGTCCCCAACTGGTTGGACCATATCCCAACCAGTTACTCACTCCATGACTTAACTTAGCCGACTATTTGAGAACCTCAAACTAAATCATAATAATGGTTGGACCATATCCTGACCTGTTAGCAGAGTGACTATGATAGCCTCACAAAAATTCAAGTATATTAAAAAATAGTGAGAATTGTGTAAAAAAATGTTTATTGAATATAATATGTAAAAGGCTCACCACTATTAATATACAATGTACTTATAAAATCATCCTATATTAAGTATATAGCAAAATTTTAACTGTACATATGGTATGGTCAGGATAACTGTACTTATATATAAGGGGATAATCTATATTACATGTCCTTTAGGGCATTTCATCTTAATCTAGTAAGAGTTGTATTGGTTTACACTATACAGTACAGTGTAACTCTTTTTAAATGCAGCTATTTAACCATCCAACTACCAAAAACAAAAGTAAACATAATATAAAAGAATGTCCCATCAGTCAAAATATTACCCAGGCAACTGGTTGCTAACATATATAATATGTACTAATAATTTTTTAGGCTTGTTGCCTGCACATACGAATAGCAGTTACCATATCATATATATATTTTTTGAAAATCTATTACAAATGACAAGGATTGCCATGACAAGAGTCTAGAAATGTCTTTTCAACCTATGGATATCCATAAAAATCTATAATCTAATATGTATATAGGTTTGTAGATTTCATGTAGAATCAATGGATAGATTTTTTCTCCTAATAGAGACATAATATAATTCAGTTTCCAAATTTAGTATAGATATGGCACATATGTAATATTAAAGCAGTATATCAATATGGCTGGTGGGTTACTGGTTAGGATGTAGGGCATAGGGAATAGTCATATTTCTGTAGTTGAAATGTATAATATGAAAAATATTGCGTAATATAATATGTAATAAAATTAGATAATGATTATGAAATTTTAATCAATTAACTTATTTTATTCTGATACTGAATTACTATTCAATAATTACTATCCAAAAATACATACCGAAAGCTTCAAACAAACGATATTAAAATTGGCGCATCAACAAATATCCATGACTCTCATAAAAAAATATTTAAATTGACATTAAATAAATAATATATTGTAATATTTATTTAATAATTTTAAAAGTTAAGTTAAGTTATATTTATTAATTTATTGTTTTAAATATAGTGATGGTTATATAAAAACATTTTTTAAAAACAGCTGAGTATGCCTTACGTCACAAGACAAGGTAACAATCCCTAAGATTTTAATATTATAATAAACAGCTTATCTTGGTATAAGGAGAATATATTTTACTTTCTTATCGATAGATTGATTGAGATATTTTAAGCTAATCAACAGATTCTATTCTACCAAGAGAACTCATTAAAAATGCTTATCAATTCTTATATCATGATTTGTAAAACAAGATATATAGCACTGTCACAACAGTTGTTACGACCGCATGTCCATTAAAGTTTAAAACTGATTGACACCCTTGCTATTAACTTATTCATGTCCAAAATTTTAATTCTGAATATTTTTGAAAAATTGTGTTTATTTAAATTTTTGTTTTATACTATTTGTTATCCTCTTATTGACAAGTTAAATATATATTTATACTGTTGTTATTTTTGGCTGGGTTGTATTAGGCCAGGTTGTACTGGGCTGAGCCAGCCTACATTCTAGTCTTTTGTATACTGGATATAATTTAGACATTTCCTATTTTATATTTATGTAGTATTGGTATTGGATATATCCATCATACATTATACACTCTATCCTATCTTCACTAGTTAAATTGCAGTAATATTTTTTTAAATATCTGGAGTTAATTGTCATGGAATGCAGGCTGGCATAATTAATAAGTAACATTTACAAAAATATTTGAACAACAATATAAAACAAAATATTAGGTATGTATTTTCATTCACCAAGTTAAATCTAATGGCCAGATATTTTCTAAAACTTTCCTATATAATAAGGAATTTTCACAAGTAATCACTGTGTTTTTTATAGTGTAACTTTACCTATTATATAAAATAAAAATGTAAAATTTTTTCTTATTCAAAATAAAGTATATTTTAACTATTTTTGGTTAATCTTTTTCTTATGACATGGGCATTGCTATGTCTGCAACAGCACAAAATTTGACTTACAAGGTACAGAATCCTATTTTTAATATTGTTAGACTCTGATTGACTGATATTATATAAGCAATTGTCACAAGTATTTAAAGTCTTTTTAGACTTCATATATTGTCATATATACATATACTATATTGATGTTTTTTATTTTCTTGAAGAAATTATTATATTATGGTATTAAATTACTCTTTATGAAAAATTAATTCAACAGCTCTCATTCAGAATAGTCATTATGACTATAATTTTATAAAATATAGTGTTCATAATTAATGTGAGGGAAAATTTATATTTATATATTTTTGAGTACAAATCTATATACATTTAGTAAATAATTATTATAATATAGTTAATTGTGTCAAGAAGTATCTACATTTTAAAAAATATACAACCAAAACAGGTACAATTTAATTATAAAGTAAAATATAAAACTCTCTAATTCAGAGTATTTTCATTTTACCTAAGGTATATTGTTATGTGATATTATATAGAATTATGATATACATAATTGACAAAATTTCATAACCTTCAGATACAGTAGCAGATATAGATAACATTGCTGCAATAATCCTTACTCCTGCAAATGCTATATTAGACATTATTATGAATAAAACATATTCAAGCCTCAAAATTGCTTCAGATATCTAACTAGGAGATTTTCAACTCCTCAAATAACCTAATGATTGCATAATATATTAAAAACTTTCTATATTTCTTTTGTTTCTCCTACATTAAAATGCATATTTTCTGTATTCTTGTTTTGTACTAATTTTTCATATCTATATATGTTTTCAATTAGTGTTTCTTTCTACAATTTTTCAAAAAATATTATTATGTTTTTTCAAATTTTGGATTATTTTTTACACAATTAGAAATAAAATTTCTTTTTCAATAGTAGGTACATACAATATGACTGTGAGAATCCTACATAAATATTAATTATGTAATATAACTATGTTTCTATAATAACATATGTTATAAAATTAACTTTCAGTATTATAATGGTAAAAAACAATGAAATTAAATTCATCAACTGAATTTCTCAATATTATATTATTTAGTGGCTGTATGTGTGAACACTTACATATTTATATAATTTTGAATTAGACTGTAAAGGTGTATGTTTTCCATCAACTTGGAATTCCTGAAACTATCAATGTCACAGATATTTATAATTTTTCGGTGAATAGAAATGCAGATAACACATTTTTTGAAATCTGAATTTTAAACTACCATTTTTAAAAGGTTAATATAATGAGTGGGAACACTTCTAGTTTATATATTTTTCTTGTATAAATCTACATATGTATATGATTTTAATACTATTTCAGAATGTTCCAGAGATGCACATGATAAAAATATACTGGTAAAATTGTACAATAATGTAAAATATGAAACTTTAATTTTACCTGTATACTTGGACAAGTTTTTATTGACCCACTTTTATCAATCTGTAGCTTTATTTCTTATATTTTAGTTCAGAACATATTTTCAATCTGTTCAAATTATTTATATATCTAATTGATAATATCATTCTATTTTTGAAATAATATATTTGGTTCCTTCAAATATAGGATTATTATATTTTTATTTCAAATAATATATTATATATATATATATATACATATATATATTTATAATATAATAATTAAATATATAAATCTTTCTATATCCATAGTACTCATTTATATAAAACATTATTACTCTGAGAATCATTGAGTAATCTTCTTGTAATAAAATTGTGCAATTCAGATTTTTTATTGTTTTATACATTGACTAAAATAATATAAAACAAATTATTAATTTATGTAATAACAGAATTTGACAAAATGGTTAGTATAGCTATATTAATAGAGAACAATGAAATTAACTAACTTTCTCAGTATTAGATTATTTATAAAGGCTGTATGAATGCCCACATTTTATATCATTTTGGATCAGACTGTTATATGTGAAGATATTGTCACAATTTCTGAACAATATTCAACCAAACTGCAACCCAAATAAAAATGTGAATGTATCTATTTGTTTCAATTCCCATGTAGTTTATAAACCTTGGGTCTTTGCATTTAGAATGCAATATTTCATTTATATTAAAATAAAGAAAGAGACCAACTAGTAACAGAAAGGACAATTGCAGGCAACAGAAGAGAATCCACTAACAACATAAGGGGCTCCACCATCAATATCAGGGGTTTTACCAACAAATTAAGTGGCCCATCAGCAACACCAGGGACCCAACCAGCCCTATTGACTCATTTATTTAAAGTTCAGTCATAACTGCTATACATTTATTTTTGAGAAAATATTGTTACATTAATTAAAATTTGTATAGTTATTGTTATTGTTATGGTTTACTAATGATGTTTCATCAGAAATTAAACAAGATTCATAATTCCTATTCATTTATGAAATACATTGTAATGATCATATTATATTCAGTTTAGTTGTTATTCATATTATTTTTTCCTGATATTCTGTTATATAATTGGATTAGAATATATATATATTTATTTATCTGTGTCAATGTTATATTTGTTCATTTTATTCATTCCAAAATATATACAATCTTTCATGTTTTGCTAGAAATATACACAATGATTCTAAAACTACTACCTTTCTTTACCTTTCTTAACCTTTTCTTATGATTCAAATAATGTAATTGTGAGAGGATCATTATAATTTATTTTAAAATTGTAGGAAAATATATATGTCATAAATTATCACTGTTTTTCTACAGGGTGTTCAAAAAGTCATGCCAGTGAGAAATAATCTTTACATTTATGTACAGTCTTTATTATTTATTAACAATCTTATATAGTAATTTAAAAAACAAATGATACATTGCCAATGGCCTCACAGTTATATTTAAGAAAATAAAATAAAAAGATGTTAAAAGTGTGATCCACAAACTTCTCTGCACATGTAAGCACAATGAATAATACTTGTGTTCTTTGAGATGTTACAGCAATTTTTCAGATAGCCATATTGTTAGATTATTAGCATAGACAGTGTCCTTTAATTTTTCTCATAAAAAGGCAGTTGGTGTTAAATCAGGTGTATGGGGTGGATATAGGAGTCTAGGCTGAATGAATTTTTTAAGAGCATAACCTTGCTTAAACTGTCAAAGTGCCATGGGTATAAATCCTGTAAATAGATTTCAGCATTCACAGTTGATCCCAAAAAATAAAAAAATATTTGCAGACTTTATTGGTTTTTCCTTAATGTTGTGCATTTTCTGATGCCCATTACTGTTGTTTTGTGAATTCAAATTACTGTCAAGAGTTTCATCATCATCTATCCTTCTCAGTATCCAATCACTAAAAACCATCCAAGCATCTTGATCCATCTCTTACATTGATTAAAAAACTTTTGTTTTGTGGGGATACATATAGGGGACTCTTCTGCCAACTTTATGAACTTTATATCAACTTCATAATGTTTGAAATATTGTGGATACTAGTCTAAACCAACAAAATTGTAATATATTTAGATCCTCACTTGTGGGACTTTTCGAACTCTTTGTATAATGAGTGATATCAAATGGAGATATTAGTAATTCTTAATAGAATTACATTTATAAGTCAAATAGATATCTCACATATTTATAATTAACATCTATTATTTTGTTTCTACAGGTGAGGTGGTCGATACTCGGACACCTTGGAGATTCTCAGTAATAACAGACTTCTTTTCTGGTATTGTCCAGTTTTTCTACCATTTGTAAGCATTTCTTTTATTTGATGTTTGTAGTTATGTAAGATATTATCTTTTAATTACTTGGTTTTCAGTGTTCATACCCTTATCCCAATAAATGTAAGTACAGTCTGCTATTTCCTATATATTTGAATTAATTATATTTAAGTGATAATAGATAAAATTCAAAATATTTAAATTTGAAACTTTTTCATTGTACTCATGTGTACATTTTTATTTATGCATAAGCATCTTCTTAGAATATTTTTGATCTCTTACACATAGATATCTAGAATAAATAAATATATATGTTTTATAGGTAAATAGATAGTGTCTTTGTTTCAATATTATTGTTCGACATTAAAATAGTATTAAATGTTATTCTTATATCATAGCATAGAAGGCTATGTATATAATTTGAAATTTACAAACTTTGTCGACTTTAAAATACTAGTAACTTACTAAATGAAATATATGGCCTAACATTTTACATACAACATTCGTACTCATATTAACCACTTTTGTAATAATACAGATGCTTGTTTCAACTATATTAAAACTGATCTTCACTCTTCAATCGATTAGTAAATTTAACGAACTAATATTGTTTAAAGTAATTTAAACCAAGCGAAGTTATACTATTACTAAGGAAGTTTACAATATCCAGTGTAATGCTGTATGAACCCATGACAGGATGTGCTCTCGTTTGTAATAGTAGCTATTGTAGTTATTGCATACACAATCCAGGATGTCTATATTCAAATATAGAATATGCAGTTATGACAATTCAAGAATTTTATTGTGCACTGAATAAATTGTGTAGTCTGTTTTAGTTTTTTGTTTCATATTTCTGAAATCTATGTTTTGTAAGTAATACTTTTAAGTTATACCAATAGTGTTATATTTTAGTAGTAAAATTATCACACACCATTATTCTAAATATACATATATATATATAGAGCTTTAGTCGTTTCAATTTTTTGTAATTGATGTATCCTTATAGTAAAACATTGTCCCCGATCTGGTGTAAGCTCCAACATCCAAATAAATCATTGTTAAACAGGCATTAAACATTCACATAGGATGGTATGCTGATGTTTAGATTAACTAATCAACGATTAAGAAATTGACAAATGTTAGCTAATATCTTGTTAAATTTAATCGTAGATTAAATAATTTGGTATGCTCATCTAAAAAAAATTACCGAACACTGATTACTGATTGGAAATTAAATCATTGTACTATTAATAGTACTATATTTTTAGTTTAAAACATGCTTAAAACAAAATTTGTGTTTATTTGTGTATGTATACATTTACAAGCATTACCTATACAAATAAATTAATAGTTGAAATATTGCAAAATATTTTTTTGTCTAAATGCATTACGCAAATAATTTCTATTGTCGAATAACTAATTGTCTATATCGTTTGCTTCAAATTCATTATCCATAGGTAATCGAAGCGACTTTGCATAATTATGGAGACATGCTGTGGCCACAATAATTTTCTGTGATAGTGGAAGATTTGTTCGCAAAATTTTTAAGCATCTAAAGCGAAATGCAATGAACCTTGGCCTTTGTTCTATTATTGCCGTTGATACACGATTAAACTATTCGCGATACATTGGTTGAATACTTCCGCTGGCATAAAACCGTAACGCAACACAGTGCTTCTCTATTCCTGATAAATCTGTGTCACGCTGATCATAAGCACTATCTAAATCACCAATAATAATTAATAAATTTTCCACTGCTTCTTTAGACAATCTATATCGTGATAAAAAATCATTGTCATCCAAATTATCAAAAGGATGTGGCCAAAGTATTCCAGCGTGTCCATAATATTCATAGAAGTATGGATCAAATATGTTGTCCATCAAAAGCCAACAAGATATTTCAATAATCTTCCAAAATCTTTGATTAATTTTTTAGCAGATATTCACTACTTTAATTAAAATTATCCTGCACTAATTGAGACATCAGCATACCACCCATAGTCTAATACATTATTTTTTGAAATTGTTATCTGGTAAATATATAGAAATCTTTTAAAATTATTACTTAAAAATTGTTTATTAGCGATATATGTAAGACTATCTTACATGAAATTGGTTATTTCAAGTTTTTTTTATAGTTAGTTTAAAAAAATTATATTGTTATTTTTTTTTTTACAATTTTTGACTTATTTTATAGTCAAAATTAATGAAAAACATCTAAATATTTTCTTCATTAATTTCTCTTTTTGTCAATAATACGTTTCTATAAAACTACTATATTTCTATTTTTTATTCCAGCCCTTCACTTCTAACACAAGGGAGACGCATACTCGCGACTATCGTCCTGGAGTGTGAGTTTTATCGATTATTATTTGACTGAGATTTCGATTTTTTAATATTGCATATTGATATATTATTTTTAATAAAAATTTATTTTATTGACCATATTAAATATTTTATATATAAATAATTCTTTATTTAACGGACAAATATTAATAATCATTATAATAAGTGCTTCATGTTATCATTTCGTTACCTTTTTATCTTTCTCGCAGTCATTTAATGTACTTGCCTAATAACAAAAACTTAACGATCCTAGAAGGTCACTATTTTGATGGATATATTTAATTGGGAATGCTAACTTTTAATAAAATTTGATAAGATAACTTTATTTAATCACAATTTCTAAATGTGTTAATAATAAAAGTATAAATTTTCCTTTCAGTCCTACCCAACCAGCTCGTAGGCGTTATGGCGGAATAGGTGGATCCGGTGGTAATAAATTCTTCCTTTTGTTATTTTAATGTATTTTTTCCATTTTATCTTGCGTAACTTTTAAATGATGTGCCTGGGTTCCTTCAAATTTGGTTATTTCAAAATACCCTTTATGACGTGTTGTAAAGTTTAGGGATTCTGTGAAAAGTCATGAATTTTGACGGACAATTTTTGAATGAACTCTTCTTTGTCACTGTTATGTCTGCTCAAAAGGTTTATTCAATTTCAGTATGTATAGTATAATTAAACTTTAAAATTTTCACATCTTTTCAATTTTTAAATCTCCAAAAGTTAGTGATTTAGTTTGGAAAATGTTCAAACCCAGAATATGCTAACCTCCTCACTTATTCCCGGGATAAGAATTTTCGTGGATTTTAAACCGAATTTCTATAACTATTTTGTTGTGTGCTATAAACCCCTCCACTAATTTGTTTGGCATTCTTATCTCTGTATAGTAACATAATAGGGATTAATGAAGTATACATTATAATATATTATACTATTAATCATAATGCCCACCATGCTACCTTATTTAAACTATTGATTTCAGGCGGCCCGGAATCGCCGCCCTGTGCTGGAGGAGGATGAGGATAATTAGAGTCTTGATTCCTCCACTCAACTTCACAACAAAACACTTTCGCGTTGTGTGACATGAGAGGAGGAGATATTAAGACTCGTGATTAACGCCAGCTACCATTTACTTTCAATGTAGAGGAAATATACATTTACTTATATTCTTGTAAGGGCACAAGGCAATGCTAGTAATTAATTATTATTTAGCATGCCTGTTCGGTTAACATTCTTTTTACAATGTACGTATTACATTTTAGACGGTTTGACTTTTGTTTTTAACTTGCATATAAAAGTACCTATTGATTTTAGAATGAATTCGGTAAATATTAACATTGTTACCCCACAAACAAAGCGAATGATCACCATGTCCTTGCGGATCCTTCGTTCTACATGTCTCTATGTTCCCCTTTCTTGCTCCGTGTTACCCTCTGCCGATCAATCACTTCGGGATTGGGTACACACGGGGATAGCTGATTCTAGTCAGTTGACCTCAGCGATATTAACTTGTACCCCTCTTTTCATCTAGACATGCCTTTCGTAGGGACATGGTGCTTCTTGCAATTAATTCTTGTTTAATTTTTAACTATTAAATATGTATTAGATTTCTACCAGCAGGTTATGTCATGTGCGTTTTTACCTACAGTTGGAAATTTTTTCATGTGAATAATTTGTTTCTTAAATATTATTTATTTGCGTCACTTTAATAGTGTCTCATGTATTTTCTTTAGAGTAACACCTTGTTGATCTAACATATTCTCTTCTCTATTTATTTGTATTCTTTAACTGCCAACATTCAAGCACCGCTTGGAATCCCTTTTGATTTTTTCTTTGTACATATGTTATTAGTATATATTATGATAAATGTTTACTTGTTAAAATTTTGTCAGCATATGACGCTTTTGGGGTAGCCATTTTATATGTCCCCTTTGGCTGAGGTCTCTGATAATAACACTTTTATTCAGTTTGTTTTTTTCAAAAATCTCTTGGCACCTATATTGTGTCGCTTTAGAGTTACTTTATTTCAACTATCTTGTCAATAAACAGGTCCTGTCTGATAGAGTTTGTCCCATCTCTGTTTTACATCTTATCTAATTTCAAAATGTTTCTTATTTAATAAAAAAAATCACGTTTAATATTTCTCATTTTTTATAGAATTAATATATACACATTTTTGGTAGTTTTTAATACAAAAGACAATTCGGTTGTAGATAATATCATATAAATAAAATGGCGATTCAAATAATTTATTGTAAATATACCAATAATGGGATGAATTCTTTCTAGTAATTACGTTTCGAATTGCAAAGTGATTCCATAATCATAGAAATTGGAAAATTATACAATTTATATAGATGTATATATCTACTCTTTATAGTAAACGGATATATAAGACTGGTATGTACTTATTGTTTGTAAAAAATATGAGTGTCTTATAGATATTAGTTCAGAATAATAAATGAGTCAATGCTAAATTAGTAATATTCGCTATAATAAAATCTTTACTTTCTTTATTGTAAATATTCATGGGTCCATCCTTCATTTATAATATACATATTTAAACAAATCTATAATTCTAATTGTTTGCTATTTTATATTTATTATATATTATTTATATATATATACCTCTGTCTAAATAGATAGGTATATAATATGGTCGTTATAATCGAATGGAAATTTTGGGAGTATATTTGTTATATATTTTTTCTGATTTAGGAATTGACATAGAAGACTTACGTTTTTTTAAATCTAAAAAAATGTAGTATCCTATATATCGTTTAATCATGGTCACTCCATATATATTTCATGTATATAAATTCTCAATAATTAAACTATTTCCAATAATATGCAATTAAAATATCGAGTACGTTTTGGGTGGGTTTTATATACATTTAATGTACACTCTGGATTTATCTATTTATTTAGTCTTTCAAACTAGGATTCATACTATATAATTCATAATAGGATTCAAACTAGTATTTATATATATATATATATAGTTCCATAATTCTGTTATGCAGTTAAGCCCAATAATTTTTAATGAAACAAGTATTAAATTCTCATTTATGAAAAGTGTAGGTATATAATTCGCACCTGTTCAAGCACTTAATATCTCACCAATAACGCAACTATGCGGTTTCAAGAAACTAAAATATCAAAATTGAAACGAAAAATTGTATAAACACCGATGACTTATATATTTAGTTATCATATAAAGATAAAAAGCACAAGCTACTAAAAAGCGTATATTTTTCACAAATTTTCGGAAGTAAACTTCCCTTATCAAGATAAAAATAATGATAAGACATTATTAGTGAACACCGTAATATATAACAGGGCCGATTACGTAATAAGATCAAATGTGATTAAGAGTAAAAGGATAAATCAATAATTTGTTATAGGTAAAAATATGTAGGAATGATTAATAATAAAATAGGCAGTAAAGAACAAACTATAATGAGTCATGATGAAAAGAGTAAAAGACTTAAAAGGGAACTTCAATATAAAATGTACAAAAATGTATAACAACACAACAGTAATAAAACACAAATACAAATTAGTAGATCAGGTGCATGAGCTTCTCTCTTTCCAGTTAACTATTATAATAGCCGATTTAAATTTAGATATACATATGGCTTCTTTGAGGCAAAGATTAATTGGGTTGTTCTCGTATGTTAGGATGGACGGAATATAGGTTGAGTTGCAGAGTTGAGTGTGTTTGAAAATGGTGCTGTGTGTGAGGTTATAATGTGTTCCATGTAACGTTAATGCAATTTTCGTATTGTGCTTCCGATGTATTGTTGTTCATAATTGGAGCATTTCAATGAATAGACACAGTGGAATTTGAGGCAGAGCTCACTGAGGCAGGATTCATTCTGCTGAGGTGATTACGAAGGGTTTTGGAATTTTTGTAAATGAGAATGGGATCAGGTCATGGGCTTTGAATATTTTCCTGAGTTTGCAGTCTATAGAGTTTGACAGGAACGAGAATTTGAAGTAGGCATGAGTGGGTGTGGTTTGTTCTTTCTTCTTTTCTTCTCAATGATTCTATCGATTTCGTTTTTTGATAGTTGTTAAGGCGAAGAAGATTTTTTAAATCATCAGTTTGTGAAGTTTTGTCGCAGTCATTAGAGCATCTCTCAAATCGTTGTTGGAGTTCATTCTTCGCTATGTTTCGCTTAGTTGTGGATGGAAGAGCAGAATCAACGCGTGAGGAAAGAATGGCTTCTTAGCATTCTTTTGGTAGAAATTAAAGATGACTATGCAGAACTTGAAGTCGAGGAGAGCAAGGCTGTATTCGATTTCGAAGTTGATTGAGGGGTGTTGTGAGTTAAGTGTTTCCAAAAAAAGGTCGGTTTATTCTTGGAGGTTGTTAGGATGCAAAAGTCGTCAACATAACGTCTGTTATAGATACTGAAGTTCTGGATATTATGTTAGGCGTTTAATTGTTTCAAGGGTTCCCATGAAGAGGATCGCTAGGAGGCCAGAAATACTATTGCCTTGTCTGTATATTAGTGAATTGAATTCAATGTATGTTTTTTTTGGAGGATGGATTCGAGGAGGGGATCTTGATGTGTTCTGATTTGAAAGGATTGCAGATGTCTGGTTTAGAATTTAGTTTATTGTGTATGTTTTGATAGCAGGGTACGAACGTGTATAAGGCGACAACGTCTAAGGTGAACGGGTAATTATGTGTCTTACTTTGCTAGCAAGACAGGTTCTTGATGTTGTTGATGAGATCTACACTGTTGGCGAGATGGGAGCTGGAACGTCGTTGAGTATAAAGGGTTGAGGAGACGTGTGAGTAACCAGGCTATCTTATATGTCGGGCCTTTTAAATTAAAGACGATAGAGCGTATCTTGATCTCAGGGATTTTTTGTGTGTTTTTATTAAGTGGTAGAATCGTGACATGATTAAATAATTATTATAATAATATATCAACGGGACACACATATTACACTTAGTTAATGAATGATATAAAATCCTTCCTTATAGATCATTATGTGGGATAATGTTTTAAATATTATTTTAGAATATAATATATACATAATAATACACATTTATTGAGTGATGGAGATATTATACATATCTTGAAAACGTCATGAATTATTTAAATAATGAAAGCGCAACATATTTAATATTATTAAATAAAAAAATAAATGTACAATACGGGAAATAATACTTCTTTAACCATTTTTACTACACTTTTATTCGGTAGTAAAAATATAATCGTATGATTTTATTTTAATTTAAATGTTAGTTATTACATTATTAGTGTACTTAATTTTTTTAGTTGTCTAAAGAGTTTATTTATTACCAGATTGATTAGTTGTCCCGCTTTTATAAAATCTGATAAAATCTATTGATTTGATGTAGTTCTAAATTTGTAACTAATATAAATAAATTTTATATAGTTTAAATTTAATACATTTTTTGCTAAATATAACTGATCTTGCGAAATATCAGTTAATGTCTAACCTAACACAACATAGAATCGTTGCTAAATCATCTTCAAACCAGATGTTTAAAAGTGACTAGTTATTTTTTAATAAATTAATTGGTGGTGGATTTCTTAAAATATCTAATTCATAGTTATATTTGGTATTAATTATAAATCATGAAAAAACAGGGGGAGGGGATCTTTTTGGTAATAATTTTAAGCAAAGGTTTTTATGAATAAATTATTAAACAAAATAATAATATTATATGCCTTTACAATTACAGTATATACTGGATACTTTTGTCTAAATTTTAAATGTTTTTGCTATTCATTTAGAGGTCTGCACAGTTAGCACTAATCTTTGAATGGTAATCTATCATTCATAGCTTTTTTCTAGTAGTGCTTAAACAACCTAAGAATTCCCTGAGCCATAAGAGTTTGTAATTCATAATTGATATTATTATCTATAAATTAGTAAACAAAAACTGAGCTGGTATTATAGGGTTGTCATGCAATCAGAAAAACTGCTTAAATCTGAAAATTTAAATCCCATGTTAGAAAACAGAAATGAATCTTCCTAGGTTACCAACAGTTAGGCATATAGCAATAGAATTCTAGTTTGCCAACATATATTACAAACATAAACTACCTTCTGAAGCAGTAATATTCTCCTGATCTTAATATATGTGACCAATGTTTTTTCCAAAGTGGAAAAATGGAAGCACAGCAAGAGAAAATTGCTAAGAAGTTTAAAATTACCTGGTAAATGAATTCTACTGTCTTTGATAGATAAGATTATAGTGCATTGATATGAAATGATTTTTTTCTTTTGATAATTATCTAAATACTTAATTTATGCAATCATAATTGGTAAACTGTATCTTTTCTATATATTCCATTTATTTATTAAAACTTAACTTTTACTGACAGTAATATAAAATACAGATTTTCAAAATTTAGTCTAAAAAATATATTTATGAAATGTATGTACATATATAGTCAGCATATGCATTTCTGTGTTAATATGAAAACCAGTGATATTTATAACATTCTTTTATTAATTATCTTCAATCTTAGTGATTACAATATAGAAAACATATAACAAAATGATTAATCAAAAACATAAACATTCCTATAATTTCTTAAGATATATAATATAACATGATACCTATGTTTACTGATAGACAATGCATTTAAATCTTTGCATATATACTTAACTATTGGCAACCTAGTATTGATCTACTGGTAACTGAGTGTCAGCAACCTAGTATTCCATTGCTAGATAATTGACTGTCAGCAACCTAGACATGCTTCAAACATAAAAAATTTAGGAAAACTTTATAAAATTTTATATTAAAAATAAAATACAATACAATATACTTAATTTATTTTGTTTAAATTATTTATTGATATTCCATAGCTTTTATTTATCCTTCCAATTTTATACACATAATCACAGTTATGAATTTAAATAAAAATTTGTACACAATCATAATGGATTGGTTTTTCATGTAAATTATTTTATTATTATTTTGTAATTTAACTTTTAAAAAACTAGGAAATTATTTTGTTTGTTGTGTGGTAACCCTGTTGTCTGTGGATAACATTATCAGCAGGTCATCCATAGTTGTTGAGAATCTTGAAATTAAAAAAATCTCATAGTGTTGAGAATCATTTCCAAAAATATTTAAAAAAATATATATACACATCTGTAAAACTGTTCTGTACATCATGTATATTATCCTTCTATACTACCTATTAACATATTCATAACATATATAGGTATCAAACACATATATTCAGGGACCTCAGATGGTGTCAAGGATTGGGGGGGCCAACCTAAAAAGGGGCACTTTTCTAATGGGGTAAAATGAAAAACTTTTTTTTGTGAGGAAGTTGAACATAGCATTATTATTCAAAGATCATACATTTAATTATTGACCAGGCATGAGAGTTGGCAATTAATATACAAAAATATACTCAGATATGATAAAAATACTATAATCAACATAACGTCATGGGTTCAATATATAGTTAATAACGGTATAGGTAACAGATATAGTTTAATTTACATAGTTTACTACTAAACTTCACCGAAAATCTTTCCCCTGTATTCATGGAGTGCACAGAACTTCTCCACCACTTCCCTTTGTTCTAAAAATAGACACAGATGTCACACTCACAGAAATTGCTCAGTTTTTTGGAACTGTGTAATTAAAAGTAAATTGATCAATTCAAAAAAATTAAATATCAAAAGGGCATTTTCAAAGATTATTGCGGGGGGGGGGGGCATGGCCCCCCTGGAAACAAGGTCCCTGATATTATTGTTTCCAGAAATTTGTTTAATATTGTGTTACTTAAATATTATTTATATAAATCAATATGAAATATGACATAATAAATATATTTTATTTAATTGAAACTATTTTATAATATTATATGATATTATTATTAGACATTATTATATGCATTATACATTTTTATAGTTATATTAAATGTTTTGAAACATTTTCAGAATTTTTGAAATATTCTTCACACCTATGACATTTTGTAAATATCAAGATTCTTGCCACCTACAATTAACATTTTGAGAATGCAAACAAATCCTAATTAGTATATATCTTATCAGAGTGGTTAACAGACCAAAGATTTAGACATTTTATTTTAGTGAATATCCAACTGAATAATAAAAAGCAGTATAAATTTTGGATTAATATTTTTTGGATTTATATTCTATAGCATACTTATAAAAATTAATTTGTAACCCCAGGTCTAAAGAGTTAATCCCCAATCTTCTGTCTAAAAAAATATGTAAATGTATGCAATTTATTATTTTAAAATTATATTTACAGGGGTTGTACAGGTCATACTTTCATACTTTATTTGAATTGTCATACTTTTTTGATATTATGAGTAGATATAATTTTTTTTATTTTTTATTTGTAGAAGAGAGTTTAGGTGAAATTAAATATTAAAAATAATAATAATTATCTGTTTGATTAATATTTTTCTGTTTATAATTTAAATCAAACTGTTTATGGTGGTATGTAATCAGCCAGTCTGATTAATATTCAAACCTGCAATCAACATATTGCACATAATTATTTTGTTGCTGCCATGTACTAGCTTTCAGAGTTGTGTATGTATACTTTTTCTACAAGATAGTTTTTATTGGTTTTAAAACTCAGCTGCCAGAAAGCATGACTTTGTCAATCTCCAACAATCAGTGTCAATTGAATTGCATTATGAGTATTAATTATTGCATTAAGGTACATTTGCCTCAATTATTTACAAACTGGCAATAGCTTACTATTGTTCCAGCCTGTGTACAAATTTGTAGTTTTTTGGAGCCACTGAATAAGCACATTTTGATTTTTTCTTCCTACAGTGAAACTAGTTCAGACAGATCAATACAATTGAATTATTTTACTTTTTATTAATCTTGCCTTGAGTCCAGATTAAAATTCATTGCCTCTAATTTCAAATCTTTTCTTACAATTTTTCAAATAGAGGGACCATTAGAATGTTCATTATACAATTCTCTAATCAATCAGTTCAAATCATTTTAAAAAAATCCTACTTCCAAATTGAATTATGTGTAATTTTTAAGGGTAAATTAAACTATCTGCTTGTTATAGGAGAATTATACTGCATATATTCAAATTAATGTTTTATATAAATTCAAATGCTTTATTTTTATATTGACTTTTTGCAACTATTCTATACATTGTGTGATACATAATGCAAATATTATAGAAAAATTATATAATATCCTGAAATTATCATTTAAAAATATATTAAGAATCCTTTAAAATTAGGTAAACACTGTGCCATAGGTATGAGATTTTGTGAAAATAACTCAAATATTAAAAACTGAAATTATCTCTTTGCTATTACAATTTTTAATGTTATATTTCATTAGAAGATATATTTTATTTGTTTAAATTTTAGTGGCAGATATGTTTCAAAAACCTCTAATAACAATACCAGAAAAATCTGAACCACTAAAAAATCGGTACATTAAGATCGCTGGAGCAGTAGCAGCTTATTGGTAAGTTTTGGATGAATTTATTATTTTAATTACTTTTTAAAATTATTTCTAAAAATCTTTATTTTTAACAAATAGTTACTGTTAATTACATATAATTTAATCCATAATGTTAGATTTCCTTATTCTCTAGTATTTTACAACATAAAACAAAACTTGCTCCGTTAAAAATTTCACTCAACTAAATTAATATTGAACTAACACTTAAAAGACACGACCTCACAAAATCACTAATTTTGAGATTGTTCATTTGTGACTAAAAGATAATTTCAATATATTATGTTTAACTAGTCTGCAAGTAGATTATAGTTTGTTGTTTATCAAGCGGTAAATTTGGTTCTGGTTGAAATCGGAATAGTCTTATCATTAAATTTTGCTAAACTGGTAACTTTTATTTCTAAGAAATGTATTGTTAGCTCTTACAAAATTTTTCAATTATAAGAATATTTGTACTTGAAAAAATAGTTTTATAACAGCATTTACATCTGCATATTGAGGAAAACTGTTATGTTTATATTACTAACTCTTACACGATTGCAAATATGTCCCTCTGTAAAAAGAAACTCACCCTTTACCCTTGATTTTTCCAGGAGTATATCCATTCCTTTTGTATTCCTCAACAAACATTTGCTTAATAGCGACGAATTAAAGGTACGCTTTTATACTTTCAAACTCAATTATTTGTATGACTACAATAATTATACTAATTATGCGGTCTATTTTCCACGTCAACTTTACAGTTAGATGCTACGACATTTGTAACTTGGTTTCAATGTGTAGTCACAGTTCTTCTTTGCTTTATCATGTCGCGATTGGCCCTCTGCTTTCCCAATGTTGTCTCTTTTCCTGATTGTCGAATTAGACGGAAAACTATGATTAATGTAAGTGCTCCTAAATGTTTATTTATTCTACATTAAAGAATGAAATGTGTTATCTTTGGGACATACTACTATAACGACTCATAAGAAAATGTTTAGACAACTGAACTACAGTACAGTATAAACCTACATCAATGAAAAAAGTTATGGCACAATGTTTATATTAAAACTTGTTGCATCGCGAACAAGAGAATATTGTTGTTTACCGATTATTAACTGGTGTAAGTTATTTCAAAATACATTCAGGATTTTTATAATATAGTTTTTGTTTGCTAGTTTACAGAATTCAAAAAAGATTATTAATCTACCTGATAGTTCCTTTTATCCGGACTTTTTCAAATATAGTTCATTTCTTAAAATGGACTAAAACATTAACAATCAAGCTATAAAATACTTATAAATACTGTAAAATTGTTATAAAATACTTATCGTAAATTGTAATGTTACTTAAATTATTGTTATTAATTTAATACAACTGTTTTAGTCGTTGGTATAAATTAAAGTTTTGAAAATTAGTAAAATCTGTCCTCTCCTTTCTGATTAATTACTATGACCATTTAAAACATAATTTTCTCGAAACTTCCTTTAATTTTGTCTAATTTAATGTAATGAAATTTACAATACCCTTTGTAACTTTTAGTAACAATTAATTGTTGGTGTCTGTAACCTGTTTGTTTATATATACAGTGATCAATAAAACGTTGAGATATATGTATTTGTTTCAAATAGATACGGCTGGTTAACCATTTATCGATTTAAATTGTTTAGCAGCAGTAATAGAATGGTGTATGTACATAATATATTAAGTATATATTATAATATATCCAATTTTATACTGGAGATCTCTTTATAAGCTGAAGTAGATTTTAACAATATAGACAATCAACACCAATTTATATTGATTTATTTCAGAATAATAAGTAATCTGTTGAAATTAGAATTAAAAATCATTGACTAAAATTTGTAATTAATGATTGTAAATGATAAAATGGAAAAACGCATACTTATTCAATTATTAATCGTTTTAATGCTTCATGATGAAAGAGATTTCTTTGCCCAGATTGAAAGTTCAATTATTTAATGTATTTCCCCCAAATAAGCCACACAATCGCAAGCTTTGGTATTCTCCTATTGCCCAACTGAAAACAGTTGGTTGATACAAGTCTATACTACTAACATTTTCATTTCATTTGTTATGTTTGTACGTTTTTGAAATTCGTCCAGTCTTTTTGTGAATGATTTCGTTAAGGATATCTGAATTTAGTACAGCTACACTTGTGATGTTCTTTACAGGCAACTATTAGTAAAGATCTTGTCTTTATTCGGTAAGGTATTTTAGTTAATATTATTATAAAAGAATTGATACAACCATAAAAATTGTAACAGTTCAAAAATATCATATTTTTAATAATTGAGTTGTATTTGGGTCTGTATAAAAAAGTTTTGTTTTTTATTCCTTTAAAATTTGTTGACATATTTTGAATATTGATTATCCGTAAATTTTATTATGTATAATTGTTACTACTAAGTAGTAGTATAAAAATTGGAAATGTACCTAAAATGTTTGTGATAAATTTTGTTAACAAAATTATTTAAAAAAAATTTAAATAGTGAATTAGTTCTATATTTAATCGTATCACTGTTTGAATCCTAGTTAAGTAGCTAATTATTTAACTAAACGGAAAATTACTGTTTGTCTTATATTCTGTCTTATATACTGTTTGTCTTATATTTGAACACAACTGCTTATAGGTATATGGAAACCATATTGAGGATTGGTGGATAAAAAATGGTTTAATTTTTTAATGTAATGTACATATCAATAAATTAAAGACAGTTAATTTATTTAATTATTTGACTAAGATTTTAATGTATATATATATTCAGTCGTTATGTGTTATAATTTGACATGTGGAAATTGTGTAAATATATAATATTTATTGTAGAAATGGTATAATGGAATCAGTTGATGTTAAACTTTTATCTATGCTAAAGTTCTGTGCAAAACACAATTAACTGTAATTACGAAAGGTAGCAACCTTTTTATGTAAAATATATGTAATCGAAAGAGAGAAAAAATCGGTTGAATTTGTATCATCTACGGCTATGTTTATAGGATTATTTGTTTTGCTTTTGAGATCATATTTACAAAAAGGCGTAACGTATAGAAATCATTTTTTACATGATTTTCCGATTTCCGACATGGCCATTTACTGTTCTTGTAACATAATATTATTTAAAAGCTTCCCATACTCTTCTGTAACCGTTTCACCCAGAAGATCATATTAAGACTCATACATCATTTTTTAATCTATGAATACATAAATTCATAGTTATAAACATTCAGTATCTTGTAACATAAATAGATATTTTATAATAATAGTTCATATTATATAAAATTCGCTTACTTAATTTTTGTATATGAAAAAAACGTGTTTCCTATATGGGCCTCTTAATGGCATATACATGAGTTTTACTGAAATTAAATAACAATTGTGCAATTTATTGGTCGACATATGGTAAGAATTGGTCATGAGCTGCCTAATTTTCTTTTAGGCTTTAATCATTATAATGTTGTTTAGTTCATGCAGTTTATTAAGCATAAAAATTGACCGTTTTTATCAAGAGTACAAACCGAAGTGTGAGTTGCAGAAAACAACAAAACTCTAATATCGTCAACTCGCCAGACAAGTGTATTGATTGAACAAGCAAAAACACTTTCTAAAGCAGAACAATTCTAGTAAATCCATCCAGACCCTGACAACCATTATTATTATTTCTATATGGCATTTTTTTATTGAGTAATGTCAACATTTTGAAAATTTGTATTCAATTTATCTGACATGGCGGAGTGTGTAAGAGAGGCACATAATAAAATATAATACAATATAATTAAAACAAAATGACAATGTATATAATAATAAATGTAAAATAAAAACACTGTGACAAAAGAAACCGGTAATAAAAACTACTGTACAATCCAATTTAAATTCAGTATTTTTCTTTTTAAATTTAATTTGATTTGTATTGTAGTTTTTATTAGCGCCCGGTTAATTTTATCACAAAGTGTTTTTATTTTATTATTATATCATATATTTTGTTGAATTGTATATAAAATTTATTTTTCTAAAATATACCATGTCCAATATTGTAATATACCAAATTTCGCATATAATCTACAGACAGACACATTTTCTCCTACAGACAGAGACTTGTAATTTAAAAATATAAAACCAAATTTCCTTTGTTTCCAAAGTTTTATTAAATTTGAAGGAAGTCAAATAACAAATATAAATTAAACATTCAATTAATTACCCATACATTCGAGGTTTTACTAGAATTTGGTATGTTACAAGATTGGTTCATTTATATGAATTCTAGTTAGCAAAAACTCGGAAAATTTAGGCATATGAGTTAATTGATAATTTTGAAAAAATAACCTGTTCTGATATCGATCGATAAATAATATTGCGATAATAAGACGTGTTAAAAGTTCATTTAAAATAAAATAATTTCATTTAAACTTTTAACAATGAAAAACAGAGTTTACATGCAGGCATTTTGTTTTGTGCAATTTATATTGGATTCTAGAATTGTAATTAGCCATCATTATCGAATTGTAAATTTAATTCAAGATGCAATGTGGGATCGGTACAAAAAATCGTTAAATTATAATCATAATTTTATTCAAATAAATAATTGTCTAAATATAGGAATCAGATATGCAAATTAAAATATTAAACTATGGCTTAATAACACTAATCTTGATTGTAAACGCGAAACACCACCCACAGTCAACTATAGTTTAGTTCATAATCACAGAATTGTACACCAGGATTGGTCCTCTGGCGGTTGAGTACTTGGGGCTACACACCTTGTTGTTTGCACCGTCGATGTGTAGACGGGAGTGGGCAGTATGTTCCTGCCTCCATATGATGATTCGTAACAGTCTCGGTCTGAAGTCTGATATGTTGGAGATGGGTAATGTAACTTTCTGGGTGGATTGATTGCTTCTTGTCGTTGTCCATAATACACGGAAGAAGCTCGGTTTGCATTATTATGAGCATTGTTTGCAGAAGATTGAGGCGACACTCGTGAAGCATACGAGAGATAAGATTTAGGAATCGGTGTCCTTCCATTGGAGATGGTATATGAAGGTTGTGAAGAATAGCTGACGGGCCGTTTGAGCTGTGAGGAATTGTTGTGCAAAGAGTTGGTTGATTGTAAGCTGGGAAATTCTTCTTGGATAACTGGTATCCCTCTCAAATTGTTTGCAGAATATCGTTCGGCGTTGGCGTCTTTTTCGGTAAATGTAAAGTTCAGCAGATGGTCGGCAGGTTTAAAGCGATTTTTCTTTTCCTTAGATTTTGACTGCGACTTTGAAGAAAACTGTTCTATGTTGTTTGAACTGTCGCACTCAGATTTACGATACCATGTTCCTACTGGCTGATCAGAGTTACTTGAATCTGAATCTACTGGTATCACAAATGCTTCATCATCACTTTTTTCAAATCTATCCGATAAAACATCCTTTTCATCAAGATAGGAAGGCGGTAGTGGTGTCTGATATCCACTGCTTTGAGTTCCTTGTTTGACTGCACCACTGACAGTGCATCCTGACATCTTCTGTCGGACATAAACTGAAGATTTTGCTTTAAGGTTGAAGGGTTCCTGCTCACTTTCTTCAAATCTATCCGATGGAAGATCCTTTTCATCAAGATAGGAAGGCGTTGGTCTCTGATATCCACTCCTTTGAGTTCCTTGTTTGACAGCACCACTGACTGTACGGCCTGAAGTCTTCTGTCGGACGTAAACGGAAGACTCCTTTCGACCTGGAACCACCCAACTTAGAAATTCAGCCTGCTTGGAATTTAACAATTTGAGGACATCTTTGAAGAGCTGAAAAGAGCAGTCTCTCTTCCAATTGCCAGTATCTTTGTATCGCGATCCATGCTGATTGACCTCTGCATGCTTACCTCTTCCAGCGATTATGTGTAAACAGAGGTTGTTATCCTTGCTAGCCTTGTTTAAGTTGAAACGAACAGTGTCTAAAGCTTCTTGTCCGGAGTTGGTGCCGTGTAGATCCACAGTTTTAATATGCACATCCTTGATCCAGTCTGGTTTTTCACTCCTATAATTATGATGTGAATTAAATGACATTTTCAATGAATTAACAACGAAACACAGTACTTTTACTTAGAATTGAAAATGAGTACTGAATCTATACAACTATTATCCACTCTAACTATTTATAATCAATATAATTGAGCCAAGAATGAGCTTGAGTGTTGCGAGTTAAACACCATTTATGTGGCTTGTACCTATTATATTCTGCCTGTTCTTTTGTCTATATGGTTGTAATAATATCAATGAGTTATTAAAAGTTCTTTAATGTTTATCTAGGGTGTGAGTGTCCTGGATTATTAGTATACCCATAGTTGTTATGGGTGTATGAATATCGCTGCATTATCATGTTATTTTACAATAATAAACTAGGATCGTCAGCGATTTTGTGCTATCATATATGTGCTCCCACTTGTGTCGGCACATTTTGTATTTATAATCTGTAATTAATATATTGTTCAATTATTATTTTTGCTGCATGTGCAATATAAACTATTTTGAATAGTTTGATAAAAATAAAATGTGGTTTTGTACTTCACAAGATTTTCCCGAAGCATTATATAAAATGTAATAAATATTTGCAATTGCAATAATAATTTTTTTATTTTTTAATACATACATATTTACTAATTTTAGCGTGCCATTTTGAAATAATTTATTAGTTAGCAATTCAAATACAAGGTGTGTGTATTATAATATTTAATAAGATATAATGCAAGAATTTATATATTAAAATTGTTTGTTATGAGGGCAGCATATTATTGAATATCGTGAGCTACTTCTGCAGGAACCCCTATAATAGTTGATAAGCAAATTATCATGCTACGATGTGAACCTGACAACCCGACGGACAAATATGCTGTGCTGGATAGTGATCAAATCTGTGTCCATTTACCATGTGGTTTATAGTGGAGTCAGAGTTAGTTATACGACGGAATATAGTGGAATTGGAGTTATTTAAAAAAAAGTATTATGAAAAACAATACTTAATCATTAACAAAAAAGTTATGTTTTGTTAATTTGTTTGATAATTAATACAATTTCTCGATTTAAAAACAAATGTATTAATTTCTTTAATTAATACATTTTGTATACAACTGGGACAATTGATGTATCAATTAGCGGGTGTTTACTGTATATATTTTTTATTTATTTATATAATTATGGCACAAAAGCCTTGTTTTTACAATATTATCGAATGTTTAAAATTGAACGTTTGTAGTCGAAAATTGTAAAAACAGGTCTTAATTATGTTCTTATCGCAATTGCACTATTGTATTGCTCTCAATAACACATTTTATTCTTTATAAACAGGAACCATATAGTAACGAATGTAATATAATTATAGTAAATTAAAGTGACATATTATATAATACAAAATAATATTATATAAAATTCAAATTACGATTTACAATAAATCACCCGATAAAATATTCCAAGTGTCATATGGAATTCTTCTGGATATTCTAGGTTCTTCCGCTGTCGATCGTGTTTCTGGCCATGATCATTTTCAACAACCTCTGTCTCAAGAATGTGGGCGTTGCCTTCTATTTTGTTGGGCGTTCTCTCACCACAGTCTTCAATGTTGTAAGTTGCAGAAGGCCTGGAGGATGTGGTATAAAACTATTAAACTATATCCCAACGATTTCTACGAAGGGTAACTCTTTGTTAAAACCGATCGATAATTTTGATTGTTTCTATGTTATAGGTAGTGGATATAAATATTGCCAATTTAAGAATAACTTCTATTATTATTATAACCACATAAAACATTTTATTTTTTTCGCTACTGTTTCAAATTAACATAGGTAGAATATTAGCACTGCAGTGAAAAAATGGTCTATCTTCAATTATTAATTCTACATAGATATCACGCAAACTTTCTTAGAATGTAAAATGTCTTAATAATATGATAAAACCTTATTCCCTAGTAATTGTATTCGTTAGTTAGGGGTAACTGCTATTTAGTGAGGTCGCTTACGGCCAAAAATACTAACAATCGTTACATGTCGGACAAAAGCACCAACATTTTTTATAGACATTTTTGATCATAGAGAACAAAAAAATCGCATTCCCAAAAAAATTTTCTTTTGGATCAAGACAAAATGGCTGCCTATTTGGCGGCTTATATGAAAAAATTCGTATATTTACCATTTAAAAGTAAAATGCTCAACTTATTAGAACATAAAACCAAGCAGAAAGACTATTACAAATTATATTATATTTTACTTTTATTTAATTTAAAATATATTATTATAGTATAAAATGAGTGTAACATATGCTCAAAATCAATAAATAGTGGAACAACATCGGAACCGTTATTTTGTACAATTTACATAATTTTATGTAAAAATTTATGAATTATATTGAATATATATTATTTTTACTGTTTATTGGAAAAAAAAGTTTTTACTGTCTTATTTTTCTCAAAAATAGACTAAATACTTCTTAAAAGTGGTTTTGGTACAGTGTATATTAGACTGTTGAAAATCACGTATTAACAAAATTCCACTAAGGAGCATGATAAATACATTTAGATGACTAGTTTAATTTATTATTCCAAAAAATTGTACATTGGTTTATAAAATTATATTAATATTATTATAAATCGAGCAATGTAAGTTTTGTACTCAGGGAAAGCTTGTAAACCAATGTTATCATTTATGTTGAAAATGGTGTATTAGAAACATTTAAATATAATGATGTCTGCGTTTCATAAACCGATCGATATATTATACATACGTACCAATAATTTTAGGGGTTTGATGCACGTACGCACCGATAGACACTGCGTTAGAGATAATAATTACAGGACAAGTCTGTCGACGCATTATTGTGTGTGTCATTATAAAAAAAACAATGTTCACTTCACCGACGTCTTCGGTAAATCAAGAATAACATTTATAAACAAAATAAACAAAATTCAATAAAAAATAAATCCATTAATCTCGTTTTCTTTTTTTACAGTAGTTTATACTGTTGATTAATACGCATATTTTTTTAAAAATGTATTCAGAGTTTATTTGCTAGTTATTATTTTTATTATTTTATTATTTAATGTAAAATTATCTCTGCTATAATTAAATTTGTGCACTGAACTACTATTTGAACGCCTTTGTTTTCTCTATTCTGTTTTAAGCGATATAAAGGGAATCTATATTGAGCTAAACAGATGATGACGTCAAAATTTTGTTTTAAAGCGATTGAATGTTTGTATAAAACAGGCATGAGAGTTTTTTCTTTTTTTTTATAGTAAAGATTCGTTTTCTGTTTTTGGGTAATAGCTTTAATCTTATATAAAATGGGAATTTTGTAATGGGGTATAAACTTTGATTTAATTATAGATAAAATAATATGTAAATAATGTATTTTAAAGGTCTTTAAATGCATTCTAAACTTGTGAAACCTAAAAAATCCGTTGATTTGGAGCCTTCATGCCTAGCCATAAGTTGCAGGAGATTAGGTTACATTTAGAAAATTCATTTTTCCACTCTCTGCCTGATATAATCTATATAATCATTAATGTTATCTATATAGACACAATTTATTTTTATAATCGTTTAATTTTAGTTAACTACTTTTTTTTATTAACAGTGTAATTATAGTTGTAATACTTCAATGTATTACAACATTTAGATTTACTTTTTTCGTTCATCTGCAATATCCTTTGGTGTCCTTGGCAGTGAATACTCAACTAATCAATTACATACTTTAAGACACGTCATACTCAATTCATATTTCTGTAACTACAATACTGAGCTCTGTATGTTTCTCGATATAATATCTTAGACTAATTTGTCTATTCTGATTCATTTCAAAAATGATTCATTGAGATCTCAGAGAGCAAATCTACTTGACTTTGAACCAATACGTAGTCTGACAAGTTCTAGTACCTGTCAGTACCGCTTGATACTTTTATTAAATATACTATAAGAGTACAATATTGAAAACATCTGATTTGTCGTGATTATTGTTGTAATCTGTAGCTTAACTGTATTCTTTCTATGTCGTATTGCAACCTTCAGTGTTTGTTTGTGCTGTTTATTAAGATCATAAGGCACCATTATTCTCTTCGCTGTGACATGGTTTGCACTTGATATTAATAATTTGCAACAGAGAAATTATTGATTAGAATAAAACCACCGAATTATTGGAATAATGACCTACATTATACCAATTCGGTTTTCAAAAAAAACATTTTTGCTATATTTAACAACTGCGAAAATATAATTATAAAAAACCATTAGAGCATCTTTTTTATGTAACCGATAAATAATTTCATCCTTGTCATTACCGCAGAAAAGATGCTAACATTTATAAAGGCTATCAAGTGAAATTGTTTACCACAACTTCTTACTTTTGCTTTTTTGTAATATAATTCGATTAATAAATATGTGCTTAACTAACTTAGTATACATAAATAGGATTGTCTTTTCTATTTCCTTACAATTTTGGTCAACAAGTAATATTACAACTAGGTACCCTTCGTATAAAAGCACATATGTATGCCTAATTCTATACATGTAATGGTCATTTATCTTGGAAGGTGTTCACTTTCCTGATCCTGGGAGTATCCACCTCTCTGCCGGCTCTGGGGTGTTGTGCAGCGATTATCGGCGGTTTCTGGTTAGGAGTACAACAGGAGGGAGTTTCCGGTAAGTTCGTCAATTTATGAATGTGTCAGTGACAAATAATTAAAACATTAATCTGTCAACTCATTCTTTGAAAATTTGACTATTTCATTTAAGAGTAAGATTTTTAAAATAATTTTTTAACAAGTTTTTAATAACTGAATCTATTGTTGGAAAATGTTATCAATTATTTTATTTCTATTTTTTATCGATTATTTTTACTTTGCGTAGTTATCGATTATGTTTACTTCATCAATATTTTATCGGCTTTTACAATTCTCCTCCTCCAGGCACACTATCCTGGTCTGGTGTGTTCTTCGGAGTAGGAGCGAGTGCATTTGTTGCCCTCAACGCCATCTACGCTAAGAAGGTTCTACCCAGCGTGAATGACAGTGTCTGGAGACTTACCTTCTACAACAATATCAACGCCAGTATCCTCTTCATTCCGTTTATTTTCTTCACTGGGGAGGTTACCACCATCGCAAACTTTCCTCTGCTCTACAGGTATATCAACAGCATTGGTTCTATAACTTCTATTAATTTAATAGAATTAATATAATTGCCTATTCATCAACAAGATAATTCTTGGCTCCTTGAAAATTTCTTTACCAGTTCGATTCAGATTGAATTCAGTATAGTGTTGATTTCGAATAGATCAAGCTATAAAATAAGACATTTAACTACTAAAATACTCGCAGAAGGTTTTCAACTCCTAATATTGTTGTCTAGCAAAGTTTTATTAACATTCATCTCTCTTATAAGCGGAGTCTATTGTATTTTAGGTGTAAACAGTGTCTAAGGAATTTTCTTTTGGATGTTTACTTGTGGCGTGCTGAATTCTATCTATGCTAATTATATTCTTAAATCATAAACATTTTGCAAAAATGTGAATGAGTCGATGATTGCTAACATAAAATGTGTTTTGTTGCCAACCGATTTAACACCTTTGGTTGATCTCCAACAGCTCGAGCTTTTGGCTCCCTCTGATCTTGAGCGGTGTATTCGGCTTTGCCATTGGCTATGTGACCGGCCTCCAGATTCAACTCACCAGCCCCCTAACTCACAATGTATCTGGGACCGCCAAGGCCTGCGCGCAGACGGTGCTCGGCTGTGCCTACTTCTCCGAGGTGAAGACAGCCCTCTGGTGGTTCAGTAATGTCATCGTGTTGTTGGCCTCCTTCGCCTATACCATCGTCAAGCGTGGAGAGATGAGGACTGCTCACTTCCAAGAGATGTCTCAACTCGCCGAGAAACTCGAGGAGGGCAAAGCTTCCAATGATTAATGAGTTTTCTGTAGTTTTGTGTGCCTTGTGTGCCTTGTGGTTGTCATGGTAACCATGCAATACTTATTTTAAAATTTTGTTGGCCTTTTTGAAATTTGTTATTTCTGTAAATTTGTTTTTATCGGAGCACAACTAATAAAATATTGTGTTTAATTTTCAATTTATTTGCAATGTGTACTTGTATATATTTTGTAGCATTTCTGACCGTTATCTTCTCCGCATCTTTTCATTCCATCAGTTTTCATCAATTAGTTTTCTCTTTTTTAATTCTTGAATTATTTATTCTCGGCTTCAGTTGTTTCATAACTTTATTTCCCTTTCTTTGTTATTTATCAATGTGTAAAGTTTTTCATTTAATTATATGTATATCTTATGAATTATGGAGGCAGAATTATGAATTATCTTTCACATATTATGGCTATAGTATTCAAAAGTTTATACTAGTATCGAAAGTGCGATTAATTGCGAACTTCAAAATATATAACTAATACAGTTGATATATATCGAATCTGTATTCTAGAATCTATTTTGGCTAATCAGAACACGCTTAACCCTAGAACCACCAGGCGTTTTTATACCCCTAGAAAGTCTAGTGGGGGGTGGGCAATTTATTGACTCCCCCCCCTAACTCTTTATAGAAGCAACTAAATTTCATTTTTTGCAATAGCTTCTTGGTCATGAAATCTATCGATTGGTATACATTTTTAAATTATACTATTTCTTAAAAATATCAAAGTGGTTTTAAAATGTTTTTTAAAAATTCTTTATTCTAACTTTTTAAAAAAGAAGAAGCAATTTTCAATCTTTTTTAAGGAAAACCAGATCTATATATAGTTGTGTTATATCATCGTTCGTAATATCTGATCATCAAAAATATAAAAAAGTGACTTGTAGTTATTTCAACCCGCGATCTAGATCATAAAATAGAGTGATCCAGATCATATAGTAATAAATATCTGATGTTGTTGAAAATTTGGAATTCAATGTATAATTACTATTTAAGAAAGCATATGCAATTTTAATGATTCAAAATGTTGATTTTATTATATATAGGAGTCAAAATTCAATAATAATATAACGGCTGGTCCAAAAGCATTATTTTATAGGTCATTCGAAAGCCCTCAAAAAGTTAGGCAGGAACTGAAAATTTCAGACCAATCGACTAACTCCTCTGCATACTAGAGCTCTTTAAAAATGTGGGTGAATTTGACCCCCGGTGTTTCTAGGGTTAATTTTGGCCGGTTTAACTATTGTGCAGTATTTCATATATGTACTGTGTTTCAATTAATGAATTTGTCTCAAACATTATTATTGAGCAATTTATTGTTTGGTTTAGATAAAGGGAAATTTATAAACAATCAATCGATTGCTTTGGCGTGGCATCATTTAAAAAATGTTATCTACATGGCGGGAACATATCTTAAGTAATAATGTATTTGATAGTATTTGTTCGTACTTGTAAAAAAAATAAGTATACGCCACCTATATATGTCACATATTTGTAGTGTATACGTGACGTACCTAGTACGTTGATGCATGACTAAGCATTTTGAAAATTCATTATGCATAGCATGAACTTGGAGATGCTAATTAAATACTAATTTATATTTAACAAAAATTTTTAAAAATGATGAATAATTTTTTGAGTAATCTTTATATATAACAATTACGACAACCGCGTATACGCCAGACTTATACGTACGCCATTTTCATTAGGGAGCCTTTAAAAAAATTACAAAAGTAGACTAAATAAAAATTAAACATGAGAAATCCTACAACTTTCTTACATATTCTCGGGAGGCCTGATGCACTGACTTACGGACTTTACTAAAAAAAAGAACTCTAGAATTTTTTTATTTGTTGAACCCATCGGGCGTTGCCATTTCTATTTATTGGGCGTCCTCTCACAGCAATATTTTAAGTCGTTGAAGGGCTTAAGTTTATTAATAAAAAGAGCAGCCTGGAAGCTGTTATATGAAATTAAATCGTTATTACTCTAACCGAACAATCTTTACAAAGGGTATAAACACTTCGCTGAAACCCATCGATATTTGATTGACATATAAACTATATATATATGAGCATCGGTAATTTTACTATTCATTTGTTTTTTCAAAAAATCAGTCTATGTTCAATTTTAAATCTTTACTTGCGGCACTTAGCATTATGAGCAAAAACACATGACTGCATTATTTAATTTTTGATTCCGATTGATTATAAATAACGGTTATTCAGATATAATTAATTAATTATAAAAAAACACAACACTAACATTTTAAAATCCAGGAAAAATGTATCACTAAATAAATTGACATTTATTAAATTTACTTTCACAATCTAGCAGATTATATTGTTGTACTTATTAAAATGATTAGTTCAAAACACACCGTAGATTATTCCTGGAATTGTTTTGATTAAATATTCTAGGAGTTACAACATATCAAAGCTATCTTTATATATAAATAAATAACAAGACAAAACAAAAATTATAAATATATGAAAGACACACAAAGAAAGCCATCACACAAATTAAAACTAAGAGAATTACAAAGATTTGTTCATACAATTTGTAGAATTTTTGCAGTTTAATATATAATGTACCGTAAAATATCTATTATATATATTAATTAAATATATTTACAGTAAAGATTAGGTAAAGAAATTAAATAATAAACTGGTGACATAAAAACAATCTGGCGCAGATTACATGTTAAAAATTTTTGTTACAAATTTATTTCACTGGTAACCCTTTGCTCTATAAAATACCAAAATATTATTGAAAACTACCATGACGTTTTGCAAGATGTGCATAGCATTTTTGAGAACTGTCAAAAAAGGCCATGCACCTCCAGCAAATATGCATTTTGCAATCGGTACAATTCATGTGTTGACATCCGTCAATTTTTTCTATGGCCGTACCACATGATGGACAGCATTTTCTGTTGGAAGGATCCGCACTCATCCAAGACTTAATACTGTAATCACCGTCACTTTTAGTTCCCTTGTACATCGAACAAGTCATCCCATGGTGATACTGAATGTGACATGTCGTACAAATAGTAAGTGAACACAAAGCGCAACGAAAGGGTTTACCATCTTTGGTTATTTTGTACACCATTTCACAGTCTGGAGTTAAACAGTAATGCACTTTGTCCTTGTGTTTAGCTACATAACATCCAACAGATGCAGAAACAAAATCTGAAAAATCTAAATGTTTCATGCGACAAAAATTGTCGAAATCCTGTAAAACAAACGGTTCTCCACATTCCTCTTTGCAACAAAGAACAGGGAAATCTTTATCTTGTACTGCAACCCTTATTTGTTGAGGCAAGCACTCATTACAGTAAGCATGTCCACATAATTCTAGACGGTAAATTGGACCATCTATCGGAACCCAACAAGTTGAACAATTAAGATTATCATCATCATCAGAATCCAGTATTTGACCATTATTCAGAGAAGTAATTACTTCATCCACTAAACCTGTAGCAGTATTCACGGTTTCTTGGATTCCGACAAGTAAAAGAATATGATTTCTGAAAGATAAATCAACACTGAATAACTTAGTTTGTTTCTTCAAGGCTACAAGGTCGCATCCATATCGCATAATGAGTGCGCGCATTACGCCTACAGGTCGTCCAGGTCCTGATAACTTAATCTCTTTCGTAATACGACCAGCTTCTTCTTCCAAATGCTTCATTATAGCTGACTTAGCCGCAACTCGCTGTTCTTTTGAGCCATAAATTGATATAGTGAACGTTCGTTTATCCAACAATATTGTACATCCAACTTTTCTTTCAATTGAATTGATTAAATTCCTGCCATCAAAAGTGAAAAATTGACGTACCTGGTTTTCATTTCTAAAATCAACAACATCGCCTTTAATAACATTATTGATTGCTAAATTAGCTGCGGCTAGAACTTCGATTACTTCAGAAGATATATCGATCCGAAGATTTCCGTTCCGAAGCTCGGTTTTTTTTATTTCCGTTTGAGGATTTTCCTCCAAATTATTCAGAACCTGATCGAGCTGTGTTTTGACAGCAGTTAGAATTGATCCATACACTAAAATATTCGATTTAAGTTGCGGAACAATACTTACAAACGCACCATTAATTACAAAAGTATCCTTTAGACCATTGCAAGCTGCAAAGCCCTGGCTAGAATATACGAAATTAACATAAGCGATGTAGTTGAACGATGTTTCCCTAGGATGTAAAAAATCAAGCTTGAATAATTTGTGATTATCCATACAGAAACGTTTAATTTGAGCAGAAATTCGATTGCGCATTGTGTCAAGCTTTTCTTTTGTATCTGTTACGTTTTCTCTTAAAATTCTAACGTTGCCAATATCATTCAGAGGATGTAAATTCATAACTCTTGCAACTTCAGCTCGAAGAACATCTTCTGTAACATTAACATCCAAACCTAAAAAAAATACTTCATTCGGTTTTATTTTATTATTTTTTGAAGGTTTGGCCTGCGACATTTCCCCAGCAATTAGGAATAAACTGATTCGAAGAGCAACGTTTACGTTTT
Source organism: Vannuccia rotundouncinata (assembly GCA_034780395.1). NCBI lineage: Eukaryota > Metazoa > Platyhelminthes > Proseriata > Coelogynoporidae > Vannuccia > Vannuccia rotundouncinata. The sequence goes on along the minus strand of JAUZNC010012006.1, from coordinate 11,563 downwards.
CAACTTCCTTGAATTCTATGAAACCCATTCCACGTGACCTACGTCGTGTCCACAACAGCTTTGCGGAAAATGTTGAATCTGAGTTTTCTGCAATGAGTTTTTTATTGAGTCTGGCGGAAATTTCGCCCGCTTTAGATTGCTCTATAGCGTTTTTTGCTGAAGTACTATCCTTAAATGTTACTGTTCCCCATAAATTGGAAGGTTTATTTCTTGAATTAAATTGATTGGATGAACTAATCGAACCAAACTGTCTGAAATAAATTTCAACATCGTGGACTGTGAGGTTTTTTACTATATCTGGAGATGAAGTTACCTGAACTGTAAAGTATTCATCAGCCATAAGGATCCCAACTGATTCCCCCCCAGCTTTCAATAAAACACGTACTCCACTTCCTTCTTGGCCAATACATTCTTCTTTCACTTCTTGTTTAAATTTCTCTCTAAGTGGTTGGGCATAATCTTCTACATTTTGCACTATTTTGCTTGAATGTTCCTCAATACAAAATACTTTCACTGTTCCTTCTTCTCGGTTTGCATCAATTATAGCAATCGATCCGTTGCATTGATTTTGAATTTCACTCTCTAGATCTCTTAAAAATGAATGACGTGGACCAACGAAGTCATTGTACATTGATTTTCCTATCAAAGTAGTGCTGACAGGCTTCAGTTTCTTTTTTCTTACAGAGTCTATGTCAAATTTAATCCAACCTTCTTTGATACCTTGCAGGACATCTTCTTCTGGAACTGGAAGAACATTCATAGCAAACTGTCTAGAAGTTTGCATTACTTGTACAAATGTTATCCATTTAGGCCAACTGCCAAGAGCCTTCAAGGCCGATGATGGGAAAAGGTGAACTTGTTGTTCTTTTGCAATGAACAAATATCCGGCGTTTTCATGGCCAAGATAATGGCAAAGGTTTAAATTAAATGTTTTAAATAACAGTCTTTGAAGTTTACTGTCGGCATCAGCACAATCTTCTTTGAAATTTTCTTTCACGGTAATTTTTAATTCTTTTTTCAAAATATTAATAATTTCTTTTGAAGTATCTCTAATTCCCCGAAGTGACTTGGAATTCATGCTGTTTTGTAAACACCATTTATTTTTCTGTTGTTCAGGTTGTCGAAACCATTCTCTATAAACTTGGAGAGCAGTAAGCAAATCGCCACCTTGATGACAGAAACGAGATTTTAGTTTATCTGCTTTGTCTTTTTGTTGATCCGATCCTCCTCTAAAGAACATTGACCCTGGAGAAGAACATGTAGATGCGACAATAACAGCTTCCATTAAAAGACCTTCGTCAATGGCATTGTACAGAAATGATCCGAAATGTGGTTCAAGGGGTAACTTTGCAAGCCACTTTCCTAAAGCCGTTATTGTTCCAGAATCAGCAGCTTTCAATTCTTCTAGGGACTTCATTGCAGCTTTAATAGATTCTTCAGGTGGTGATTCCACAAAATCAAATTGCATGGGATTGACACCAAGTTCCATAAGTTTAAGTAAAGCATGACCGAGATGAATACGTAATATTTCGGGGACTGCATTTGGTCTCATTTTATTAAAAGTATCTTCCTTATAAAGTCTAAAACACTTCCCAGGTCCAGTTCTTCCAGCTCGACCTTTTCTTTGTTCTGCAGAACTTTGAGTTACCATGTTGGTATTCAGAGCATTAAGACTTCGTTTCACATCATAATTCATTTCTTTAACGAGTCCCGTGTCAACAACATACTTTATCCCAGGAATTGTAATTGATGTCTCGGCTGAATTAGTTGCGAAAACAATTTTTCGAATATTGGGAGGATACTGTTTGAACACCTTTTGTTGTTCTTCAGGACGAAGTTTTCCATGGAGTTCTAAACAAACCAAATTGTATAATTGATGTTTTTGAATCATATTACAACATTGTTCTGCTTCTAATGGAGTTGTAACAAAAACCAAAACATCTCCAAGTTCTTCATTTTTGTGTATATCAACAGCTTTATCCACCGCTTCCTTTTGATAATCTTTGAATTCTTCATTGTGATCAGCAGATCTCTTCCAAATAACTTCAACTGGATATGTCCTGCCAGACACACTTAAAACGGGAGTCTGAAATCCAAAAAATTGTACAAATATATCAGGATTGATAGTTGCTGAAGTGATCACAATTCGGAGATCAGGTCTCACGAGCAAACAATTTTTCAGCATACCAATCAGTAGATCAGTATAGACGCTTCGTTCGTGTGCTTCATCAATAATTATGCAAGAATATTTAGACAGCGTTGAATCTTTCAGATAATCGTTCAGAAGTGAATGGTCTGTCAAATATAGAATTCTCGTATCATGATTTCTTTTTACGATCGTCCCAACTTGATAACCAACGAGACCACCAACGTTTACGTTCATTTGTTTCGCCACATGCATTGCTAAATTGGAAGCGGCAACCTTTCTGGGCTGTGTACACGCGATTAGACCAGTTTCTGCCAAACCAGACTCATATAAAAATTGAGTCATTTGAGTGCTCTTCCCAGATCCTGTCTCACCGATGATGATTGAAACGTTATTGTTTTTTACTAATTCTATGATTTCTGTTCTCCTGGCATACATTGGTAAACAATCCGATAGACGAGTACATTCAACACCAAAACGTTTTCGTAGATCAAGGACTGTTTTGTCATAATTTTTTGAAAGATCTACTAACTGCAATTTTGAAATTAATTCTGTGACGAACATATTGAATTCTTGAAGCTGTAATTTTAATTCACCAATTTTATCCTTGATCGCCTTAGTTTTTGATTCTGCAATTGTAAACTCGTCAAATGGCATAAAACCGTGACTTTCTACGTAGTCTTTAATCTTGGACAATTCTTTTTCATATTCGGATAGTTTAATATTGTGCTCTGTAATCATTTTCATTGATCGATTTCTAACTTCTTCCATTTGAATTTCTAAATCTTTCTTTCTTTTCCCATCGTTGTAATCGACAATGTCTGCTAATTCCACATTATCAAAACCACAATAGATCTTTGTATCAGAATGAAAGTTTGTCGAATTGATAATATTTACAGCTTGAATGGCATTCCGTTTACTGTCAAATTTTACAGAAAATTCTGAAGTCATCATATTCGAAGCAAATCGTATTTCATTTATTTCAAACTGAAATTTCTGTCCCAGCCTGTTGTTCAAGTATGCAGAAATGTTGAATTGTTGGGTAATTTCCTCGGAACACTTCATGTAAACAACAGTAGGTTTGTTTGGGGTGGTTTTTTGTTTTTGATTCGACAGACGACCGATACCTGATATGTTTCCCTTTTTGGTAGTATTCACTTTGTAATTCAAACTGTTGAGACCAGATTTCTCATTTGTCGGTTCATCTACAACATTGTCCGAATTTTCTCGTCTCTTTGGTGGCGGTTTTCTATATATCTTTGGTTCGCAACTTTCTGAACATGAACTAGTTGTATCTGATTGTGATATTTTGCATTTTTCAAAGTTCCGTTCTGGCAAATCTGGTCTTGAATTCACTGGTGTAAGTTCTTTTTCTAATTGATTTTTTGTTTGTTTTGGATTTTTAGCAAACGAATAACAAAAGTTTTCATCTGTATGAGTCGAGCTGGCTACAGGTGAAGTATCGACAGATTTGTTCATATTTTGGACATCATTCCTTGGTCTAAAAAGATATGATGGAGGAAGGGCAGAATTGGATTGAAAATCACTTCGGTTTTGAGAATTATTTGAATTGGAACGATTTCGTGAATTTTTAAAAACATTACATTGAAAGTGTTCATCTGTATGAGTCGAGCTGGCCACAGGTGAAGTATCGACAGATTTGTTCATATTTTGGACATCATTCCTTGGTCTAAAAAGATATGAAGGAGGAAGTGCGGAATTGGATTGAAAATCACTTCGGTTTTGAGAACTAATTGATTTGGAACGATTTTGTGAATTTTTAAATGTTTTTGATTTTATAGGTTTTATTTCTGATTGTTGAGCAGAATACGAAGTTCTCGACTTCAGGCTCTTATTACTTTCTTGTAATGTATTAGTTAGTTCAACTTTTGATTTATTTTTACCATTGATAGTGTGACCTGAAAACCTTTTTCCTTGTGAATTTGATTTTTGTATAAGAGTAGTTGGTAAGATAACAGATTGATTTCTGGAGGAGAAAGTTTCAAAGTCTCTTGTATCTCTGAAGTTGTCTGGTCGAATTATTTCTGTCAACATGAATTCGTCCTCAGACTCATCTGATTGAATTCCGCCTTCAGCCATAAATAAATCTAGAAGACAAATTTATATAAAATAAGTTTATTAAAATTAATAATATTGTAATTGGTAAATACTGATTGATATAAAAAATTGTATTATAGTTTTCTATTATGAATATAACTATAATTTAGTAAAGTTAATTTATTTTTATAGTAAAACATTTAAATATTGAAAATTAATAGCAATTTGACATTCTACTTCTAAAAATCATTTATTAATGCATTATTGAAATAAAATGTTTAGACAAAATTATTTCTAAAATGTACAGATAAGAAGCCTCAAATTAAATATGGTACAATAATTATATAAGAACTTAGGTACTTAGAAATCTGATAAATGGTTTTAAACTTTACATTAAAAAAAATATTTCATAACTTATGCATACATTTTTTCTATTGAAATTATTCCCAAGATCTTGTGCATGCAGAGACTAATTTTATATATTATATAAACAGATAAGAATTGCTAAAATTGTCTAAAATACATGAACTGGTAGACAAAGTATTAAATGTTTTGAGTAATACATATTTTAATAATTAGTATGAACAAAATATTCGACAAAATATATATTAATTAGAATGATAAGAATATTATAATTCAGAAGTATTAAACAAAGCAACAAATTAAAGTGACTTCTCTGAGTGCATCCAATGTATTAAATTCTGAAAAATTCATTAATATATGATAAATGTATCTATTAATATGGCAGTGTGTGGCTTAGAGCAACATAATAAAATATACTGCTAAAATTGACTGATACTATTTGGAGTGGAGTGTAAAGAGAAGTTGACATTGGAGAATTTAGGTTAGAGTGCATAAGTAGTTGATGATAAGGAGTTGAAAATACTGGGTGTTGTAATTGATGGTGGGGCCAACTGTGCATTTCTATTGACCCAAGGAGTATATATCAAGTGTATAATCAGGAATTTTATATATAAAAGAATAGCATAGCCTAAAATACAAAGCTGGCAAACAAAGGACATAGAATGCAGCCTGGGATGAGGCACTAATTGTACCAATCCTTTTTGTATCATTATTATGTATATACTGATTGTTCCAACACTGCACTGCACTTCTATGTAAGCAGTGGAAATATAGCCTATTATTATTATTATGCATTGGGGAATTTGGTGTTGCAGTTGATGATAGGGCATTGGTTATTGACAAGTCTTTTCTTTTATGGCAATTGCATAATTAACATTTTAGGCAATTCCTATCAGTTTATATATAAAATTGGCCTTTGCATGCATAAGATATTATGTCAATAATTGCCATAACAAGTCCATAACATAATTGCCATTACATGATGTGGCATTGAGAGTACTGGTTTTTGCAGTTGATTGGGGTGAGAGAGGGTGGGGGGGAGATGAAGTGTTTCATGCTGTGCAAAGCAATATAAAATATATTTTTTTCTTTGAAAAAAGGGTGTGGGGGGCGCTGCAGCCATATTCAGGCAAATGTAATACCTACTTTTATGTTGATGTTACCTACTTTTTCACTATGGCTGACACCTAGGATATCTCTTCATGCAATTAATTTTGAGTGTTACCCACTAGGTAATATTTATTTATTTTGGAGGAGACTAATGGCTCTCTCAGTTTTGGGGGTATTAACTATTAGTCACTATTAGTCAATGTACACTCTTAGGCATTTTCATAAATATTAAACTGATGGGAAATGGGGCAATTTATGTTTATTAATCAAAACAGATTTTGAATAAATAAGAATATATATCATCCTTTTGAACAATAGCTAATTGAATAATTTTGGTTCAATAGACATGGAATTGAAAATATTGCATTGCTTTTACAAGATGATCTTGCATTGCCTAACACATCTATTTGTATCATTCATAGCATTAAATTAAAAAAGACTCATTTATCTCCTCCCAAGCATTCTTCTATATTTTATCTGTTAAAACATGTCAATTGTTTGGGTTAATCTTGTTCTTATATGCCATAAATAAATTTATTAAAAATTTCTTTTACATTTAATTGATTCATTTTAAGTACCTTTATTCTTGATATTATAACTTTGAATGACTAATATAATATTGTAATATTTGATAACTCTTACTTTCTAGCAATTCAATAATTAGAAATGAGATTTTGATTGGTGATTATGAATATTAAAAAAATATCAAGTAGCAGACACCTAGTAGGCCATACCTAATAGGGGTAGCTCATACATGGGTGCCGGGGGCTCATACATGGGCATCCCAGATGCCCCGCATCCTGGATGGCCATCCAGGATGCCAATTTGAGGAAAAAAATTTGGATTTCGGATGCATATTAATTATAATTAAATTAATTAAAGTAAGTAGATAATATGTACTAACGAATACTTCTATTACATAAGAATTAATCTTAATGAATTATAATTTTAGAATAAATATTTAAGAATGAATGAAATATGAATAAATGTTGTACAAATAAAATATAGGTATATTTATTGTTAATTAAATGCTTATCACTAAATAACTTTTAGATTAATAATTAATTAGTTTTTGACCATTAGTAAGGATTGACAAATAAGAATGTATGTGTAGTGCATAATATATATATGTACCTATATGAGTGTTTTTGTTTTTATGGAATTACATTATAATATATATAGTAAAATATTTTGTTATATGTAATATATAAATATATATAGGCACATGTAATAAAAAAAATAAACTCTTACTTACAGACAAATTTTTTAATTTCTAGATAAAAAAAACATAGAAATGATAACACTTATTATAAAATACTTGATCAATAAATAAATTATACATTCCTATCTGTTATATATACATATGTAATTGCTCATATTAATTTTTTTGTACATTTTATTCATTCTTAAATGTTTATTCTAAAATTCGTCAAGATTAATTCTTAAAATAATCTTATATAATAGAAGTATTCATTAGTACATATTATCTACTTACTTTAATTAATTTAATTATAATTAATATATGCATTCCTGATAATTATAGATGAATAATTTAACTTAATTTAACAGTAATTAATTTTCTAAAATGAAAAATTTATTAAAAATTAATATATAAGTCATTTTAAATACAAATTGATATATATATATATATATACGAAAAATAATTAGGTATACAAAATTTTTGTATTGTAAGAATATATTAGGTTTACAAATATTACTTATTCCTATATGAAAATTTTAATATAATTATTTATGAGTATTTTTTATTAATTTATATTAATATGAAAGTCATCACCATAACCAATTTATATATTGATTACAAATAAAATGGTCATACTATCTATATTATTTATTTCTTTTAATGTATTATTAATATTATAGTGAAAAGCAATAGCCAATCAAACTGTAAGAATGACATCAAAAGTAGAGCTTGGCTCTACTCGCCGAAAGCATCCAACATCCAAAAAATTTGACTTACATGAGCATCCTGGTTGGCCATACGGGATGCCCATGTATGAGCAAGTGGGCCTTAAGTGGGGCTTAAGCCACAGCTTCCTGTTTCTATAATGAGGGGATCATTTCCTTCTTGAAACAATTCATAAAATTTCCAGTTGACAATAGGTCCATCCATTCTAATTGCATAATTTTTAGCAATAATTTCCAGTAATAAATTGACAGAAATTGTGTACCCAAGGCAAAGGGTTGTCAAGTATATTGTCACAGCAATATTCTTTTCATTGTCCCAAAAATAAACATGTTTGTCCCTGGCTTTGCCATTGCTGAATCATATTATTCATAGATTTATTGAATGAAATTGAATAGAAATCTGCACATCTCATTTTAGAAACAAGAGCATTATGTAACACTGGATATATGCCAAAATTGATAAAAACAAACCTATTTATAAGAAAAGAAAAATACAAAATTTAATAAGTAGGTATAAAAATTTAAAAAGCTTTTTTATGATGATGAAAATGTTTTTTATATAAGGAGATTTAATTAAATTCCATTTTTCCTCTTGTACTTGATTTTACCTGTATCACAGGTTTTCCAAAAGAATGTTTAAATTCCAGAAATTCCAGACAAGCCAACACTATGATTAAGGTTTGAAGATTGTATTGGTTCTGTACTACTAAAGCTTCTCACAAGCAATATTAACATGTACTTGACTGTGTGTTTTGTATAACATTGTTGACTGTAAGGGAGGTCAAACAGACCCTTTTTATAAATTAGTAACAAAATTGTTGTAGAAAATTTAAAAATATAGTAACCAATGGTGAGCATGTAAACTTGCTTATAATCAATCTCAACCATTGATTAAATGAACAATCAGAGCTAATATGTGCTCTGATTGGCAAGCAGATTCATTATCAAGATTCAAATTGATACAAATGCTAAAAATTTAGAGTCAATTATAAGCTTGCATTTACTTGTCATATAATTTTCATACATAATGTCAGATTCTGAATCTGATTAGGAGTGGGTTGCTAGTGACAATCAGTATCTGTTAGTGAGGACAATGATTGAACTGAATCCTTATCTAATGATTCAAATGATTCTGATATCAATCCTGAATAACCTGTGAATACAACACCTGATGGAAACAGTTTGGCAGATAGATGCACCTTGACAAGCTTAACCTGTTAGACATAATGTACAACATTTACATAATGATGCATTTGGATCCAAATCTCATGAATCTAAAAGAGCAGTAGCACAAGATGAAACATAAAGATTATTCTTCACATAATGATATTATTAACCTTATATTTTTGCATATTTTTATCAATAATCAATTTTTTGTAACCATAACATATATATATATATATATACATACATCTAGTCTATATATTATAAAAATAAAACTAGTGTTCACAAAAAAGGTTCTAAAAAATACTTATAGAACATTCATAGGTATATTCTTTTGAAATTTCAAGTCAATTGATTTTTTTTTCAAATTTTATTTATAAATTACAAACAATTGGGTCTGACAGACCTCCTTACAGTCAAATATGTGCTAAAAAGTGGTTGCCCAGTCTGAATTCTATTTAGCCCAAGATGAATTAATCTGGCAAATATTATAAATAAATTATGGAAAAATATATTAAAAATTCAGAGTAAAAAGATGATTAAATCAGCAAAAAGTGCATGTAAAAATCTTGGACATTTCTTATTTTTTAGAATAGCAGTATTTATTTGCATTATTATTTTATTATTTAAACAAGTTGAAAGAAATGTAATAATACTCTTATTTAATATTTTATTTTCATGGGTGGAGGGGTGCTAAATGATAATTAATAAAAAATTGTTTTAAAATTATCATTGTCTGGAGAATGACTAGGTATTTGGTTAAATATTAAAAAAACATATTAATTCTTTGTAAAGAATTTTATTATTATTTTAGTATTAAATATTGCATTATATATAAAGTGTTTGTATATAATTAAGATTTTTGTATAAATTTGTTTAAAAATGATTTAAATATTTTTTTTTGAAAATTTAATGAATCAATTGGTAATTTGCTTTGCATAAAGCATATTAGTAATAAGTGCATATTGGTAAAATGCACCCAAAATGTTTAATAAAGTATCATCATATATCATGTAGAATTTATGTAATTATTTTTTTTATTTAATACTAACACTCCAACCTTATTTTGGATACATTATTACATAAACAATATACATTTTTCAGTTTACAGTGTATAGTTCATTTTATATTTTGTAGTTGTTTTTTAATTTTAACAAGGATTTCTTCATAGCCGATTTTGTTTAACTATGTGCTATTCTGATGTTAGGACCAATGCCCCTCCTTATGTTAATAATTTTAGTTTGGTGCCTGTCGGAGAAAACTATAACATATTATATAGAGGGAAATGTGTATTATTGGTACAAAATAACATTATTATATTCAAGAACTTAAATTAATGCATAAACAATTGTTCACTCAGAAAATAAAAGAAGTAATAACTTGCATTATGATCATAATTCCTGGAATTTTCGGAAAATTATATTATTAAAAACGCCGCCGGCGCTTTTATTTGATAAATAAATATTTATTTATATTTCAAATAAAAATTTTTTAGGAAACTAGTAAAATTGAACATAAACCTTTTGTTACGTTTATTAATATAAGAACTTCATGATAAATAATTAAAATTGTAAAAACAATTGACTATAATATTATTTATCTAGACCGGCAAACTGATCAAAAAACGTCCAGAGTCCATTTCAATTATATACGGTATTAGTTTCATTTTAGAGAGGGTTTTTAAATAATATTAATTGATTAATTTATAAATAATCTTAAAGTTAATGTTAAACTTCCGCTCATCAATTTGGCATTGATTTTCGATATAGATATATTCCTCCCCGGACGTTTATTACTATTGAATATTGGTCAGTTTGCCGGTCTATATAGATAAATAATATATAAGTCATTGGTAAAAACATTTATCTCACTATTCTCTGGATATCTACTAGTTATTGAGCGTAGATTCTAAGCGTCTATTCTACTGTAAATTAAAATATCTATAGATAAATATATTATAATCAATAATTATTTAATAATCAATTTCATTTACAAACATTGCCATAAACATGAAAACAAAACACAGAAGTACTAGCAATTAGCAAAGACAAATAGTTCGCAAAAAAATAAGCAACGTTCACAGAAATGTTCAAAAAGCTATATAATTTCGTTGCGTTATTGAAATTAAATGTACAGTTGTGAAACTGGTTTCCTTTGGAAGAATGGAAGAATTCGGAGAAAATGTCTGTTGAAGTTTTGAACAACTATTTTTTCTTGTTGAATCAACTAGAGGTAGACGCAGACGATGACGCTTTCGAATAGAGCGACGAAGTTATATTTATTTCATATGCTTCACTTTCAATGTACGATTGGATAAAGCTAGAAGGCTAGATAAAATTGTCTTCAGACATTTGGAAAAATAAACCTCACCTACTGAAGATAAATACCAATTTGCTTACACAACCAATCTCAGCACTATACTGATGCTATCCTCATAACTCTCCATTTGATCTATGAGAAGCTTGATCAACACCCTGGTACTCTAATTAAAGCAACCTTTTTAGATTATAGTTCTGCTTTCAATACAATTCCTCAAAACAAAATTCTTTCTAAAATCTGTAAATGTACACGCCAAATTGCAAACTGGCTTAATTCATAAATGACAAATTGGAGAAAATCTGTGAAAGCCTTAAAAGAAAACTCCCAAGAAATCTCCCTCAGTAATAAGAGAAGTGTGGATTCTGCAACATGACTCATCAGGACCCCATGACCTCAACATGACCCTCCCATAACCCCCTACCCCCATAACCCCCCTCCCCCCATACCCCCCCATACCCCCTCCCCTCCATACACCCC
>JAUZNC010011995.1:13150-30141 GCA_034780395.1 Vannuccia rotundouncinata | reverse complement strand
CATTTCTATGTTTATTTCATCTAGAAATTTAATAATTTTTCTGTAAGTAAGAGTTTATTTTCCTTATTATACGTATAATGTATAGGTACGTCGTATACCTATAAATATTTATACAATACATATAACAAAATATGTTACTATATATATTATAAAGTAATTCCATAAAAATATAAACACTCATAATGGTACATTTATTATGCATTACTCCACATAATTTACATACACATACATACATACTTTAATTTGTCAATCTTTACATCAACAAATTATTATTTATTAATCTAAAAGTTAATTAGTGATAAGCATTTAATTAACAATAAATTATTAATAAATAAATTATTTCCTATTCGAAAATTTTAATATAAATATATTTATGAGTATTTTTTATTAATTTATATTGATACAAAAGTAATCACCATAAGCAATTCATATCTTGATTAATAATAAAATGCTCATACTATATCGCTATACTATTTATTTATTTTAATGTGTTATTTATATTATAGCGAAAAGCGATAGCCAATCAAACTGTAAGGATGCTGTCAAAAGTAGAGCTTGGCTCTACTCGCTGCCGGCATCCGACATCCTAAAAATTTCGACTTACACGAGCATCCCGGATGGCCATCCAGGATGCCCGTGTAAGTGGGGCTTTACTTTAAACTGGTTGACCAGGGATATATAGACATATCCAATTTTGAAATAACTAAACTATATTGACAAGTTAACTACACATATGGACTCTTATTGTCAATACAAATAAATAAATAATACTATACAATTGGATGAGACTATATGTATATATATATATATATTTTTTTAATAAACTGAACATATACCATAAGGACAACTAAATGGTTATATAATACAATTATTACAAAATACATAGGATAAGTTTGGTTGATTCAGGAAATTTTTAAAATAAACTTATTTTCTTCATTTAAATTATTAAAATTATAAGCCCATTTTTGTATGATATTCATAATTATAAAGTATATGAATTATATTTAAATTAATTTACACTCATAATTTCTCTATTAAATCATTTCAATATTTTTTGCAAAAAGTCTAAAAAAAATTAACTTAATTTATTTTTACATATATTTTCACATTTGTTTTTAAATGGAATTACAGATGTTTTGATAGTTTTTGCATATTGGCTATAGGAAATAAACATCCCATCCTGTGCCAAAAACGTCCATGGGATGGGTGGTAAGTATTAAGCATCCCTCAAAATGTCCTCAAAAAAATTAAACACAGCTAAGTAACTCAACTGCCACCATATCCTGAACCACATGCATTCGAATATATGCCACTTACATCCATAGTATACCTTTTGCATGTACCTTTCTTTGTATATATGTATAGTATTCTCATTATCATGATTTTCCTGTTAATATATATTTCTTTTTTCATCAGTACTAAATTATAGTAAGGCTTTTCCTTGCAAACTGCAATAATTTTGTCAGAATGGTTAATTGTTTTAAAATATTTTTTCCTTGATATTTAAAATTAGTTTTTTTTTTTGAGGGACATTTATTACTCAAATCTAATGGATGTTTACTACTTATTTTTAATAAACACCCATAGGACTTGTTTGGATGTTTAATACCTATTTTTGGGACGTTTAATACATATCACTTCTGGCAATTTCTGTTTGGTATTACTGATAATTCTGACCCATATTTTGTATTTCTTGTCTTAGCCCATCTTCCAGATAATTAGTCAGAATAGTAAATATTTTGGTGTCAGTCTATAGAGTGTTATACATTCTTCCTATCATTATAAGTGAAATGATCTACTCTTCTCAAATGATTTAAACAACTAACACATTGCATTTCAATTTTATTGCATTAATTTTTTTTTTAGAAATTCTTACTTTAGTGAAAAATCAAACTGAAAATTAACATATGAAAATGAATTTCTTTGAAACACTATTAATTTTTCTTCTTTAATTTAATTAAAAACTAACTTTTTTCATTTTGTAATATTATCTGAAATGGATACTTTCTTAATTTCATTTCAGAGCGGGGACAGCGAAGAAGATGACCTGGATGTCCTGAACAACAGTGCAAAAGGTCCTGACGTCGGTGTCTTCTTCTACCTCTACAACCCTGTGCGCTATGCAACCATCCTAATCCGATTAGGACACGAGCCTCTCCCACCCCAACTTTCTCACACTCTCCTTTCGTTGGTTGGTCTTAAGACCCGAGTGCTCATGTATCCTTGGTTAGGCAGCTATTTGAGTCATATGCGGTCAACTGTCGGCCTGGTCAACTTGTTCACCACGGGGCTGGGTGCGCAGTGGTGCAAGACTATTCTCTTAAGGATGAACTCGGAGACCCTCGCATCCTATCTTGTCAAGGGGAGTGAGGATAGTGAGGGCAATCTGGCGCCTTCAGTGGACTGTGTAATGGAGGAGGCGAGCTCAGCCGATTTTATTAAGAAGATTCTTCAAATGGGTTTCATCAAAATCTTTGATGTGGTTCTAACGCAACCATTCCATGGTGAGTGAAGCCGATTTCACAATTTTTCTATCGATTATATATTTATTATTTATGTAAAAAAGGACATTTTTTATATCGCCAAAGTGTTTTTAGACTATTATAAATATTATAATTTTTACAAATTTTTATTCTAAATAGTTTGTGAACTTGGTACACTTCTGTAATACACTACCTTAATAGAGTTGCCTTGACCACACCAGTGTGATCTTTTTATTCAGTGATTGCTATTCGTCAGATGGCCGCATTCGTTGGCCAGGAGACTCACTATAATTGGTTCCCACAGGCTGTAGCTTCTGTCTATAAAGAAAATGGAATATCTGGTTTCTTCCAAGTATGTTAGTATGATATATTCTCCAATGTCGATGTATGAAAATATGTAAAGGTTTGAGATAGACCGACAAACCTCACTATGATTAAAAGAGATTTTGCCAATTTAATTAATTAAAAAACACTTGATTTCTTGATTCGCTTAACTTGAGTAGTGGTCCTTTTACGGTTAACTTTTACTTCCTTTAGGGAATCATACCACGGTTTATAGGAGAGGTGGGTATGTGCGCTGGTTACTACATTCTTACAAGGACGTTTCGTCGCTATGTGGTTGGACTCGATGATGATCCTAACAGCTTACTTATGTCTCTATGGAGAAGCAGTGCCTGGCTGCTCTCCTCACAGTTCTCGTATCCAATGCAGGTGTGTCCATCTTTATTTTCAAACTTGTATATTATTTACTAAATTCAGTAAAAATTTATAAGACCTCAAACACATTTACGGTTTTATAAATTATTATTGTTTATGTTCTGAGTAGACAAACTTTTCACATTTTGGATGATAACCGTTTTGTTGAATTCAACGAGGAGAGTTATTCTAAAAAAATGACTAATTACTGATTAAGGATAAAGGCATTAAAAAAATAGATATTTGAATCTGATGAATTTTATGCATAATTTATAAAAATAGTTGGTTTGGTGATTTATTTAAATCTGCGCAACACGATGAAAGTAAATATTTTATTTTCATGCCCAGATATTTTAATTTGTGATTTTCCATATTACCATACACAACTATCATACAGTACCTGCTTCCGAAGATTTATTATTCATCTTTTTTCTAATCAGGAAGAAATGGAAAACTTTAAGTTTACTAAATGCTCTCTTATTTTATCAAAATATATCGATTTTGGTTTTTAGAATTAATTTAATGTTAATTGAATTTATCTCGGGGTGTATTATAAAATTTAAATAATTTCCAGACGAATTTTATTAATATTTTGATCACTTCATCATTTTGACAATTTTAGCCCCAAAAACAAGACATTTCTACAGTTACATTTTTTTCTTTATGTATCATCTATTTTTAATACTTTGCATGTATTTATTCCATGTTCATAACATTCAATTTCCTCTCTCAAGTCCAGTAATAATAACTATATATTTTGCTTTGTGTACAGGTTGTATCCACAGTCATGGCGGTCAAGGGCAGCAATCTAGAAGCCAGCCACTATTCTGACTTCTCTAGCTGGGGCAGCTGTTGGCAGTATCTCAATGCTCACAAACAGCTCAAAAGAGGTTCCTCCTTATTCTGGCGGAATCATATTCAACATCCCGACATGCAGTTGTCTCCATATGTGCGTCTTGTGCCCTCTGTGAAGGACTTTGCTGTCGATTAACTTTTATCCATTGATATAAAACTTACACATAAAAATTGTTAAGCGCATAATTTCCTTTCTGTATTATATTCCTCTGACAAAATAACTCCACGGTTCAATAACAGAATATTTTAATCTTCTAATATTTATAATAAACCGTGGTTTGTCTGAAAATTAAAAACTTATATTCATTATTTTTCGACGAGCTGGCGAATAGGCAATTTCAATACTGCTTAGAAATCCTATCGATAAAGCTTTTTATAACCGCTTTTTGAAAACGATATAATACAGAAAATATTTTTTTGTATTGTTTGTATATAAAATATATAATTTGATTTCATATGCTTATGTTCTTTCTTTTTATTTGACACTTTTTTTACAGTAGTGTTCTTTTGGTTTATTACAATGTTGCTATTTAAATGTTTCCCATACAAGTTGGTATAGTTGATTGTCTTTTGTGTAAACAAATTAAACTTGCTAGATTCATTAGCGCTATTTTTTTTCAGATGAAGCTAATTTTTACCAATCAAGCGTAATTGCTAACTAAAGGTTCTAATTAATATTAATTTATGATTTTCGCAGATAACGGTATGAAACTATTAAAACCGGCCTGGGTTACTCATGGATTCACAAGCAAAGCACAGATGGCACGTGAGTTCTTCTTGAAAATTTGGTGGATCTAATTTTGAACTGAAAGGAAGAATGAACAATGTATTTTTGTAATTAAAGTTTCATGTACATTAGTAGTATCTATTCTATTCAAAACTACAGAACACGCCATCTACAGTTTGGACATACATCCCGACGGATCACGGCTGGCCACAGGTGGTCTCGGTGATAATAGTGGTCTTGTAGTTCTTTGGAATATGAAGCCAATACGATGCCCCCTGGCTGAGAAGGATGATGCAGTGCCCAAGAAACTCTTTCAAGCTGACAGTCACCTAGGTGACATTATTTTAACCAATTATCTTTTCACTTCTATTTGATTCCGTTTTATTTTATTTCAAACTATTAAATAACCTTATTTTTGTAGATATATGTTTTACATTTGTTACACAAAAATTCTGAATTGAAAAAAATAATTATTTAGTGTATAACTCTGTTTCCAAATTAATATAATATTATAATAATATGCTTTTTATGTCTACTGGAAATTGTTTGAAAAATTAAAACATTAAGTAGAAAAAGTTATCAAAATAGCAGTAGAAATTATATGAAGTAGCAATCCGTTGATTTATCCACAGCCTGCGTTAACTGTGTTCGATGGTCCCCTAAAGGATGTTACTTGGCGTCTGCTGGGGATGACGCTATCATCATGATCTGGTTTATGTCAAGGTAGGAAAGTTTTCCTTGTTTTACAATACATTCGTCGTAAATTACGAAAATCCAGGCTACAAGTTGTTAACAAAAAATTCTGTTTCTAATAGTTGTATTTAACGGTGCAATTAACCCTTCTTTACCCATTTCTAGTGGTTCGGGTAGCCGGGCCACCTCTCTATTTGGCCAAAATCAATCTTTTACATCTTCTGAAACCTGGCGATGTGCCAGTCATTTACGAGGCCATACTGGAGGTGAGTTAGTTCCTTGTATGAGGACTATAGAGTTATGACGGGAGTTGAGCTTTTGTTAAAACAATATTTATATCAAATTTCTTAACTATAATGAACTATTGTTAATGATAGTTTGAGAAAGGTGTGGGTTAAAATTAATATCACACCAATTGTGCTAGAGTCACTGCTATGATTAAGGTTAATGTGGAATTTAATGGTTAAATTATTTTTAAACTCTTACTCAGAGATTTCACTTGAGCCTTTTACTCTTAATCTTAAATAATTGTCAACAATACGGAAACTTAATCTACTTTATAAATGTTCACCTTTGATCCAGGAAATCACACGATATCTCTTATATTATAGTATTGTATGTTAACTATCATTAATGTTATCATAATATAATATGTTTACTTCTTAGAATCAATTTATTATTTCTCATGAACTTTTATGACTAATATCAAATCAAAAAACGATAAATTAATTGCTTCTGACTCTCAGTTTGTTTTTGAAACAATTTAGAAATTATGCATATAATCGTTATGGGAATGGTGACTGAATTATATTATTAATTTAATATAATTTATTATATAATTACTACTTGATATTAAACATTATGAACAATATTACAAAAGGGTATTTAGATCATCCTTAATGATTCGCTTCTGGATGATTGTGTTGTGTAGATATTTTGGACCTGGCCTGGTCTCAGAACGGCTGTCACCTCGCCTCGGCCAGCGTGGACAACAGTGTTCGAGTATGGACGGTCGGCAAGTGGCAGGAACCTCCCTCCGTCCTCTCCAACCACGTTGGCATGGTGAAGGGTGTTGTATGGGACCCAGCAGGTAGGACTTCTTCTTTTGTCTAACCTAGAAGTGGGGAATCATTTGTGATTCTTTCAATTGTAAATAACTACCCAATTTAGGCATATCCAACTTTATCTGCCGAAACTATTTTGCCAATTGCTGTTTTATATAGATAGATTTATTTTCACTGAACATTTATACAAAATTCTGAGGGTAAGAGGAAATATTTTAAGTTTGTTTAAAAGGAACTAGGCTATTAATTAACTTAAATTACTAAAATTTGAATGTACTTCATTATGTGGCGAAATGTGCCCGCTGTTTTATCTAGAGCGTCTGCGAAGACGGTAGATCTGTAAGTCCTTATATTGCGCTGTAACTCATATTGACTATTCAGAAATGTAATTCTACTATAGGGCAGCTTTTTATTCTGATCCGGATTATTTGTTTAATTACCGTCCTCATATCACTTCGTTTAGTGTTGAGTGTAGAAGTTGGAATGTTTGAACCTTGTTTGTGCTGATCTCAATAGAAGAGTGCGTGGAGGAACTGTATAAATCAACTATTAATAGAACTGACTGTCTATGTTATTTTGTGTGACATATTGTGTGAACTACACATCCTAAAATATTACTATTTGTTATATAATTTTTTAACTTATTGATTTAAACTATATAAACTATCTGCAGAAGTTTCATTCTTTAGTAAAACATTATTTCAATCAGGTTTGTTCAATCAATATCCTATTTTAATCAAATTTTAAATTTTGTTATTGTTTTAGGATTTTAGAATTTAACAAATCAATAATTATAAAATTGACAAGTTTATGAACCTTGAATTTCGCATTGTCCACTCAATCTCTAGGTCGCTATCTGGCCTCACAAACAGAGCGCGGAGTATCAGTGTGGCGCACCAGTGACTGGACCGAGGAGAAGCGGATCACGAAACCTTTCACAGATGGAGCCGGACACACACAGGTCCTTCGCCTCTCGTGGAGTCCTGACGGCTCCAATCTGGTGGCCCCGCAAGCTGTCAACAATGGCTTCCCGACTGCGCAGATTATTGACCGGAGTCAGTGGAACACACCGATGGATCTAGTCGGTCATAAAAAGCACGTCATTTGTGCCGTGAGTGTTTCGAACAAATTATTTCTTATAATATGTAGTTTTCAGTTATTTCTTGTAGTTTAATTTATCCATGTATAGTATATCTAAATAAATCGTTTTATTTATAAATAATTTGTTTATTTTTCAGCGTTACAATCCGAATTTATTGAAGCCTTTGGATCCCTCATTGAAACAATCGGTACGCACGATAACATGTTAGCTAACTTTTGATCTTAATCGTAACCTTATTATTCCTGTTTCACTTTTTCAGTCTTACATATGCATAGCTCTCGGCAGTAAAGATCGATCTATTTCTATTTGGGTAAGCTTGTTTGACCGTTTTGAAGTTTTCCCGTGTCTCTTTCTACAACATTTATCTAGATATAATTTTTGCCTTTTTTGTAAACAAACTTTAAAGAGTTCAATAGTGAATTGATCTGTAGACTAATGCTTAGAGAATGTTATGAAACTGTTTTATACATATTACGATTTCTCCTTAATAATCATTAATTAGCTAAGCTTTATTATAAACAAAATTATCTATCCATAACTAATTATTTTAATTGATATTCATTTTAAATATTTATATGTATTTAATTATATTCCCATTCAAAATGTTTTCTTATTTATTGATAGTGACAATGACTTGTGTGTCTTTCCAGCCTGCTCTTATGTTCTACTTTTATTCATATTTTAGACCTCTGATATACGCCGTCCGATTCTTGTGGTTCATGATATGTTTACAAGTTCGGTCATGGATCTTGCATGGTATACTGAAAAATTCACGATAATTGAATTGTTTTAAAAGTGAATAAAATGGTTGGATCATAAGTTATTATTTTCTTTCTAAAACGCCTTGTAGGAGTTCCAGTGGACTGGAGTTTATGTGCTGCTCACTGGACGGGTCTGTAGCCTTTATAAGTTTCTCTGAGGCCGATTTAGGTCGGTCTGTTAGCAAGGAAGAATTGGTAAGACGACTAAGTTTGTATGTGCATGACAGAAAAAACTATTAAATGTCTTCCATAATGTAAACAATGATTATAATAATCTGTGATTTAATGAATCTATAGATTAAAACATCATTAAAATGTGTTGTTGAATGTGATAGGCTTGCTAAATTGTCTAATAATCAATCTAACACTTGTTTGTATTGATTATTTTTTTATTGATAATATATTTATTGATCGTCTCATTGTTGTGGTTGTGTTCTAGGTTCGCATTCACCGAAAGTCGTACGGTCAGAGCTTCCTCGAGAACGACGGTGACTTTGTGGGTGGACCTGGGGGAGGTTTAATCCTTGAGACTCCTGAGGCTCTGGCACTTCAAGAGCAGCAGGCTAAGATGCGGGAGGCCCTCAATACCGATGCCAGTCAAACGAGAGATGTTAAGCTGCCTGCTGGGGTAATCCACCTTGTTATAATAATTAGACTTATTGTATATTGCTGAAAACTTTTGACTATTCTTTACAATTAATGTAAATGTCAAAATGTGACCTATCAAAAGCGTATGTAAATAATTGGTTGTTTCAGATCGGTTATTTATAATTTGTGAATGAATGCAAAATGTGTTTGCGCTTTGAAATTTTTTTACAACGTAACCAAAATTTCCACGAAAGCTTTCAAAACTAATCTCTTGAAGTCTTTTGAAATTGTATTACTTTAATTGCTATCTTTATGACGCTGTATTTTTAAAAAATACTTTTTGCATTCTAGCCCCCAAAACAAATCGAAACCAGAACTAACGCTGGACGTCGGCGAATCACACCGAAATTTTTGGGTCATCTTGATGAGTATGAATAGTTTCCTACAAATATTAAATAACAAAATAATATCGTGTGGAATTATTTTTATTGTCCAAGTTGGTCATAATTTATCTTTGAACATTTTAATTTCTCACTGAATCAGTCTGTATCTAAATTTCTGTAATCATCAATAAATGATTGAGAAGCTGTCCCCTGAAGATCAATTGTATTCTAGATCATTTCCTAACTTTGAGTCATTCCTCTATTATAGACCCGATGAAAACAGCAACCCCCAATTTTCAGAAGACTCCAATTCAATGAGTCTGGCAAACCTTCAAAGCCAACTCCAACCACAGGCAACCAACTCAACCAACACAACCCTAACTGACACGACCCCTGTGGCCAATAATGACCCCAGCACAGGTGCCGTTACTAATGGCAACAAGGTAAATGAAATAGAGGGATCAACGTCTTTAGCGGGTGTCATTGATGACGTCAACACGACTCCTGTGAAACTGCCGACCACAACTGATGAGAATAGTTCCACTCCTGTCAAGGCTAATGATAACCGCAAGTCGATAGAAGTGACGCTGATTGGAAGTGACGAAACCTGTGAGGTGGTGCCCCCCTGTACCTCCGGTAATAAGAGCAAGGTATACCACTCACTTATGCACAATACTTTGACGTACTAATCTATTAGAGTTGCCACAAGCTGCGATTTTGTCTAAATTTCTGCTATTATTTATTACGATTTTTTAAATTTCGGGAATAGGAAAATTCTAAAAATTTGCTTTTATTCAGTTAATAAAATACTTAACTCTCGACTTCCGTTTGAAAAATATCATTACTATTCAATTTTCCTGATAATAATTGGTTCTGTCATACGATTGTACCTGTATCATTTACATAATGATTGTGATGGTATGTATATACATGACGTGTGTAAGTAAACATTTAAAGCGAACCCAAATAAATTACTAAATCAACTAGTTTCGAAAAACGTAAGACATTGGAAGCCGAGTTTGGTTTGTTACTGAAGATTCCGACAGCCCGCAATGTTCTTCTTAGACTCGCTGCCAATTGTATCTAAAATGACTTGTGGAAAAACGAAACAGTCAAAAATGTGTTGGATATTTGCTAAGTTGAGTTATTTTTCGTCTATAATAGTAACTAAATTCAAACATGTGATTTTCAATGTGGCATCATTGATTTATTTACATTCATTTACATACATGCTGTTTGATAAAGTAGAGAAATTGTTGATTTCTTTTCATTTTATGTGCGAAGTTGGAACGACATTTTCTATAGTTCGATTTCTAATTATTCTTTTCAACAATGAAGTAGTCACTAAGTTTTGTATCTGTGTTTCAGTCCCCCAAGAAATCGAAACATCGTCACCATGATTCCTCCTTGCCAAGGTCCAAAACAAAGTGAGGAAACATGTCTATTAGTGCCATAATTCTTTACCCCAAACCGCTTCACAACGTATGTATTTTTTGTGACCTTCAGGAGTGAGGATCGTCCCCGTAAACGCAAGGAGAAGCACCGTCATCGCCGGGAACAGGAAGCCAACGAGGCGGAAGAAGAGGAGAGCGACATCCTTCGATCGAAGAAGCGGCGTCGTTTGCAGATCTTTCAAGAGGATGCCGATTCATCACCGGCCACTGACAGAATGGTCGACAGGCATGACACAAGAAGTGAGTTCAACCCCCGATAATTTATTCGAATAGAGAGCCTGCTCTCAGTTTTCCACCTTATCTGCAGCCACGGAACTAGCCTGCCTCCCTGTTGCCACGACAACGCTGCCCAACCTCTGGCTACCTGAAGCGGACATGGTCGGTCCCTCGGGCCGGTTCTCGGCGGTTTGTGACAGTGATGTTCTCATTGAGGTGACCAATGATCTCTCGACAGCAGGGGGGTGCAATCGATTGGCCGCCTCTAGAGGGGGACAAAAACTTTGGGAGGTGCCCTTCACCTATAAGCTCAATGCTGTCGTAGTGTCCGGGTATGTTGTTAAGCCTTCCACAATAAGGGTTCCATCGTGTTTATATTTTTCAAATGTTTTATTTAGTCGCTTTATCTGCGTAAGTGACCTGCGCAGTCGTCTTCACTTGCTGACGTCACAAGGATCACGTGTCTGTCCTCCTCTTATTCTTGACTCGCCATTGGCTGACCTACATTGTTCGGCCAATCACGTGTTGGCTGTAACTCAAAGGGCGAATGCCATACTTTGGTATGCTCTTTACAAAATACAATTTACCGGCTACGGTTTAATGTATTTCTATGATTTTATAAATTTGTAAACTAAGAGAATTCAGCCAACAACCTTGTGATGAGCATGTCAATTTATGTTGTATTAATTTAAATTTTCAGGTCTATCTTTCCTCTGAAACAAATTATGAAAGAGTCTTTACAGCTTGTGTTGAAAGGTAAGAGTATTATAAATGGACTATGTTAATTTTAAATTATTTAAACAATGTCTTTGATTTGATCTATTGTAGATTCTACCTCGACCTATAAGTGTTCCTATCTCACCAAGGAGGGAATGGCAGTTATACAGCTGAATTCTGGCTCCGCTTATGGATTCCATTTAGATATGGATTCTTGGTGAGTGTGATTGTGCCTTTTTTTATTGTAATTATTATTTTAAAAAATTCACCTTTATTCGCTGTCTTCAGGATCGAACTGTTCGATGCTAGCGATGCCCAAAGAAGCGTAGCAGCTCGAAGTCTTATCAAGATCCCTCAGACGGGATCGTTGGCAGCCGCTCAATTGCTTTCCAAGATGTCGAGGTTAGCCGATGCATATTAAAATTACGATAAACATGTTTAGTATACTTCATATTTAAAAATTATTTGTATTAAATTAATATTTTTTTTTATAAATTTCAAATATTCCTTTTATATTACTCGTTAAATAAAAAGTAGTGTCACATTTTTAATGAATATTTCATATTTTCTTTTTTTTTTCCTGTAGTATGACAAGCAATATGCCCCTTGCCTCCACTCAACTGGAAGGACCCATGAAACGTCGAGCTCTTCAGGACTTTCTTGAATGTCAGGTTCGGTGTTCGGAACTTCTACTGTCACCTGATGAGTATAAATTTTGGATCACTTCTCGCGCGCGTCAGCTGATTGAGGATGGTAAGTCGGTACAGTTTGGATATAGACCAAATGAGCGTTTTATTTGAGTTATGGACACTCTGTTGTTTTCAGGAGATGAATATCGCTTGCGACAAGTGTGTGAAGATCTTTTGGGCCCGGTTCATCGATCTGCACAGTCCGCCTGGCAGGACAAGATACTCGTGAGTTGAGTTTCTTAATATCAATTGCTCGGTTTGAAACTCAACTTTTTTCTTCATTTGTAATTTTTAAAACAATAGAATCTTTTTGGTTTTTAAAATCATTATTTTACTTGAAGTACCACATTTATTTATGTTTTTTTAATCAGGGCCTCTCCAAACGAGATCTTCTTCGTGACCTACTCCCCCTTTTCGCTCTCAATCTTCATCTTCAACGTCTCTATGTGGAACTGAAAGAACAATTGGACTCCCTTCTTATTCTCAATTCTTGATCATTTTTATATATTTTCTCTTTCTCTCTGAACTTATGATCTGATCGCCCTTATTTTAATGTATAAATATTCCGTTTCAATCATGACCTAACCTAAGCATTTATATTATTAATATTTATTCGGTATTTATTATTTATGGTTGAATTTATTGAATGTATCAAGTTCTTCAGACTATTATTAGAAGACCATGCTATGATTTGGAACGCAATTACAATCACTCAACTCACTTCATTGCATTTATTATTGACTATTTCAGTATGTTGACACCCTTTCGTTATATTATAATGAATATAGATATTATGTAAATAGTTCTAACTGGTCTTATTAGTCACTTTTTCATATTGTATTTTTTATAGATTTTTGTATTATTAATAAAGTTTATTTTTTAAACGAGTGGCTTTTATTTTTTCAACGTTAATAGAACTATTTTATTTATATTGCTGGTTTATACTGGTATATTTTTAGCTTGTTTGACTGTTGCTTCTTTATATTCGCATCCTTTTTTCAGAAACAATTCATTTTTATGAAAGTTTTGTTTTGTATATTGGTGTTGATCTTTCACGCTTGCAGGTTTATCGCTTAATTTTTCAAATTCCAGCAAAACATTGCCGACATTTTTTAATTGTTTTGACCAAACTAAACTTCGCCCAAATCAAGATCGGACATTTTTTCTAATTGTGTTAGTCGGATTACTTGTTACAAAGATGACGTGTTAAACAGCCAACGTCCAGTCATCGATGACTTTCATCTCTTCAATTATACACAGTACCCTCTAACTGATTTCATTAGTATGTACTCGAGCGAAGCAATCCCACTACACTCGACGATATCTATCTATGGATTGATTGGCTCTTGACCATTGATGACTACCTCCAAGACACTAGAAAACCGGACGCCACCTTGCATCATCCCTGTTTACTACAAGACCTATAGAGTCAGGAAATCCCAACAAAGGACCTGGGGTGCTTTCTCTTGATGAGGTGTTTGTCATCGGTTAATACCTCCGTAAGTCGTCCATGATAGGCAGGAAATTATGGGCTCCCTAGCGGTTAGTCAACGGATGCGAAGAAGAAAATTGAATCTTCCTGATGTCCCCTATGCTCTCTATATGGTAGCGACAGGATGGTGTGAAGAGGGGATTAATTGGCGAGCGTTGTGTACCACCTCTTCTGACACCGTTTTCTGGCAGGTTGGATCCTCTCTCATCGGCGTTATCATTAATTTGAGTCATAACTCTGTGAAGACTCTAGGATTAGACTCATGAGTACTCTCCAAAGGTTCTAAGCGTTGAGTGGAAACTGACCAACACTCACGTCGAAAAAGTTGAGTCATCAAATTCCTTGGCGATGGGGCAAAATTTGTTCCAACTGTTTTTTGTTATTTATTACATAATTGTTAGAGAGGCCGGGGTGCCTTTTAACTTGCTTCACTTGATTCGGTTTATTGCCCTAAAAAGACACAAGGGGTTTGCATAATATATAGTTGGTTATATGCGGTTAACATTCAGTTGTAACGAGACCAATAAAGCTTTTTTGTTCCCTTTCTCTGTGTTCCTCTAAATTACTATATACACTGGAGCTGGTTGGACTTTCTAATGAGGGAGTTGGTAAACTGTATACACCAACCTACTGAGCGAATCGAGTCCGTCTACCGTCGATATTAGGGTTTTATAGCATTCTGAGAGCGTTTATAAACACTCAACTAACCATTCAATTCTTTTGGGACGCTTCGTCTCGTTTCACTCTAATGCCGCTCTGCCCAGCAACTCACATGTATCTCCTAATGTGAGTCAGCTTCGTCATCTGTAGTCCCATACCAAGCCTTTCTAATCCCGGAAGTTGACATATAGTTTTGCTACATAGACAAAAAGAGAATTTCACACGGCTTCGTTATTATTTTTTTAAAGAGCAGAGAGGAAAAGTTATGCATTCATCTCCCCGGCGATTGTGCCGCATGTGTAAGAATATTTTTAGTCTCGTGGTTCTTTTATAGTATCGTATACATTTGGCTGACTCTGGGTCCCCACAGTAAGCAACTATATATAGGAGCCCCATTTTGATTATTTTCAACACGCATGTATATGGAGGAGACACTGGCACGCGAATTCTGGTGTATTATAATTATTTGGCTCTCTCATTTGCTTAAATATAATGGGAGATAAATTATCATGACTTCCGAAGTTTGATAAATGTTTTTTTCCAGAAGTGTATTGATTTTTAAAAATACACAAAAAATTCTTTTGCGATTTTTAAATATAATTCTAGTTTTCGAAGCAGAACTATTGTATTATTTTAAGAAGTATTCATGACTCCGATTAAAATAAGTATTATATTCATAAATCTATATATACTTGAAATCCAAAAAAATGTATTAAAATGTTTATATAATATGAGTTTATTTAGGATTTAAATTTTCTGGAGACCTATATTATCTATTAATACTAGTATTAAGCTATACTACCATTAGCAGATATTGGTTTAAAGATTGATTTGATTGTGCTGTTCAGCAAGAAGTACGCTAAAATGTTACCTTTCAGGATAATGCGTTTTTAGATTTTATCTTTCAAAGAATACTTTCACCTTTTATATTTGGTTATTCATCACTTCAAAGCCCATTATTTTATACAATATTATGTCCTGATGTTACCCCTTCATGCAATGTGTCACCTCAGAATGACATGAAAATTCATCAGCGATAATATCTCTTATATAATCGCCTCAATTTGTCTCAAAATATGGCCTGGGGGCGCGTGGTCAGTTTAATTATGTGGGGTATTCCAACTACACTAGCTCGTATATTTTCCGTTGGGATAAATATTTGTGATTTGTCGATGATTTCTTGATTGACGCTTCTGACTTTTTTCTTCTTTGTTTTTGGAGAATTGAGAGATAAAATGGATGAGTTATTGGTTGGTGTGCTCTGTTATAATTTGAACACAAAATTGTTTGGGATGGCTCCGTTGTTTTTACGCTAAATTAGATGCAATGCCTTGTAGAAATCTACGAATGACTTGTTAGACGTCTCTCTTTATTTGTTAGAATAAATACTTGCACGATGAGGCTTGTTGTCTGTGTCACTTATATGCCCCGAGGTGTTCCAGTCTTATTAGTCAAAATCGGACGACCTGGCCTGATTTGAAAGTTCGAATCAATTAGTAGCTGTAACCTATATTATGTATTTTTATGTATATATTCAAATTTCGTAAATGAACATTTTTGTTAAATTATAATCATTATAATTAATCATAATTCTACTCTGACTAAATTTTCATCCTTATATACTTAAGTTTATGCTTGGAAGAATTCTGTTATGAATATATTTTTTGATAGATTAATTCACAATATATTTTGTGGATCATATCCTCACCGAATCGGTACTTGTCTCTCGAAGAGAGTTAGAGATGAGTCACTTATATTCCGCATGTATCAATGATCTTCAAAAACAATCAATTCTAGTTAAATATGGAGAGCTTTAATTATATCAAAATAGGAATTCAATTTAAGGACTTTGGAACAATTGCGACCACCTAATTAACTATTATGTTTTTATACAAGACATGCTGATACTTATATTGTGTATCAATATTCTATGAGTGATGTATTGATGTCACCTGTCGAGTTTTAATTTGGTCAGGATTCCCCCTCTCTGTTGAGTCACGTCACGTTTTCGTTATATATTGAATTCTCACAGTACTCGACCCCCTTAGGAGTTAAATATAGTGATGAAGTATTTAATATTTTAGTTCTTTTTCCCACTCTACATTTCCTTTTCTCTATATGTAGAAGGGTGTGGACAAAATAATCCGCGCCATATTTAATTAGAAATGAGTTATTTAATCTGTTTTCAGACTGCATACAAAGAATAAAAGATGATCGAATTCCATAATAAGCTATGACTCAATTTTAGTACAGAATGTATAGTTATAGATTTCTTAAATTTTTCTCCATTGTTTATATGTGTTTCTTATTTTTAAATTTATTTGTGTGTGTTTATATAGTGACACATAATCTCTATTACTTACCTGCTAGATCATTTAATTTTTACAATATGAGTCAACAACAATATAAAC
>JAUZNC010011973.1:4790-23520 GCA_034780395.1 Vannuccia rotundouncinata | reverse complement strand
TCTCTTCCAGATTGTCCAGTTATTCTTCTACTTGGATGTTCGTGTTCAATATTGCTTTCTCTTCCTGATTGTTCAGTTATTCTTCTCATTGAAGTTTCTCGTTCGATATTGCTTTCTCGTGTTGGTCCAGATGTTCTTCTCATTGAATTTTCTCTTTCTATACTGCTTTCTCGTGCTGGTCCAGATATTCTTCTCATCGAATTTTCTCTTTCTATACTGCTTTCTCGTGTTGGTCCAGATATTCTTCTTATTGAATTTTCTCTTTCAATACTGCTTTCTCGTGTTGGTCCAGATATTCTTCTCATTGAATTTTCTCGTTCCATAGTATTGCTTGTTATTGGTAAAGCTATTCTTTTCATTGTATTGTCTCTTTCTACATTGCTTACTCTTGTTATTAATTCTGCAATTTCATTGAATGAATTTTCTATTTCGAGATTGCTTTCTCTTATTATTTGATCAAGAATTTCACAAATCGAATTT
Organism: Vannuccia rotundouncinata; assembly: GCA_034780395.1. Lineage (NCBI taxonomy): Eukaryota > Metazoa > Platyhelminthes > Proseriata > Coelogynoporidae > Vannuccia > Vannuccia rotundouncinata. Next base: position 23,040 of record JAUZNC010011973.1, on the reverse strand, counting down.
TCTCGTTCTGCATTGCTTATTCGTGATATTGGTCTAGATATTCTTTTCATTGACTGTTCTTGTTCGATAATGCTTGCTCTTGACATTTGTTCATTTTCAATGTATGAATTTTCTCTTTCGATATTGCTTTCTCGTGTTGATGGTCCAGATATTCTTCTCATAGAATTTTCTCTTTCGATATTGCTTGCTCTTGATGTTGTGCCAGATACTTTTCTCATTGAATTTTCTCTTTCCATATTGCTTTCTCTTGTTGATGGTCCAGATATTCTTCTCATAGAATTTTCTCTTTCGATATTGCTTTCTCTTGTTGATGGTCCAGTCATTCTTCTGGTTGTACTTTCTCTTTCATTATTACTTTTGTTTCTTACTAGTCCAGCCATTCTTTTGTTTGAATTTTGTCTGTCAAGGCTGGTTTCTTTTTGTACTTTTCCTGTTCTTTTATTCGAATTTTCTCGTTGTACTTGTTTATATGTTCTTCTATTTGAATTATCTCTTGCGACAATGCTTTCTTTTGTTATTTGACCCGATAGTCCACTATTTGATTTTTCGCTTTCCATATTATTTTCACTTTCTTGTGTTAATTCTTCTGGAAGTTCTATATTTGTTATTTCTCTATCGATATTGCTTACTCGTGATATTTTGCTAATTGTGTTATCTGTTTTTATATGGTTTTCTTTCAATATGTGTTCTGGAATTACTTTTATTGAATTTTCATTATCGATATTGTTTTCACTTGCAACTTGTTTTTCTGATACTATTTTGATTTTATTTTCTTTTACGATTTTGCTTCCTTTTCTTAATTGTTCAGCCATTTCTCTAATCGAATTTTGCTTGATATTTGTTCGAGAATTTCTATTTTTGAATTTTATGTATGGAAAATTGTTTTATTTTCTTGTTATTTTAACTGATATTTGTCTCTTTGAATTCACAAGAATGTTTATATTATTAAATAACTATAGCTTTAATTCCAAGTTCAAATTAAAATAATTTTAAATTAAGTATAAAAATAAATTAAATTATGAATCAATTCAGTAAAATCATCATATTAAGTTAATAATTTGAATCATTACTATAGATGTATTTATGACTATTAATTTTGTTTAAATCATCATCATGTATTATCAACTTTATCTATGGATTTTGTATGTTATTTACATATCTGTATTTTTTAATATAACCATCGAAAATATTTAAATTCAAATCTGTGATATTTTGCAGATTAAACCTCATATTATTTGAAATATATTTTGAATACGGTAGATATTTGAAAATATATAAATGAGTGAGCGTCTATTCTATAGTAACTGCTGATCATGTCTTGTAGGTATATTATTTATCTAGACAAACAATCTGACCAATATTTAATAGTTACAAACGTCCGTGGCAGTAAATATATAGATAATTAATCAATACAAAATTCGTTGGGGAAGTTCAACATTAACTTTTAAATATTAATTATAAATATATTATTTAAACAATTTAAATACTTTAGGTACGTTTAAACAATAGTAAAGCACAGGCAGGGTGGCCTATAGCGACCTCCACACAGAGGCTTATATTGCCTTTTATATAGTGCTTTTCCTAAAATGTATTAAACCTATAAATACATATATAAATATATGTATAATTTTTTAATACTGGGTGTCTAACAAGTAATTTGGCCGTGTGTAAATGGACACGACTATATCTAATTTAAAACTATGGGTCTGGTATTCATAACGGTGACTTAATAAAGTCAGCGACTTAGTGTTTTAACTTAGACAAGTTTTTAATTCATAATGGTGACTTTAGTAAGTCAGCGACTAAGTCGGGTACTTGGCAGAGTTTATTCATAATGGTGACTTTGAAAATAGACGACAAAAAAACTAAGTCATCAACTATAATTTGCACTGTATTGTTAAGACACCTTTTTTATTGACTTAGTCAGTTATTGTCCAATTATATCGTTAGAATCGAGATTGTTCAATACCGTTCAAATATATCACTTCAATTGTTTAACATATTTTATATAATTATTTTGTCACAATGGCAGCTTATATGAATATTATCAATCTTAATAATAGAAAACGTAAATATTACCAAACAATTAGAGATCATTATTTGGATGAAAATTTATCCAACGCTGACTTATACAAATAATATTGCTTCACTCCTGTTTTTTTAAACAAATGAACCCTTACGGGTCGCTAAGCTTTCGACTGGCACAGCTGCTAGCCAGGGACAAGGTAATTAATTCGGTCCGAGCCGGGTCTTGAACCCGCTACCTTCTGATCGGCAGTCAGACACACTACCATCTGGGCCACCCCGTTCTAATTATAGCCTGTTCTATTTTAGTAAAGGCTGGTTTTCGCTTGTTTGTTTGCGTCATTTTAATTAAAAGATTAACAAATATAAACACACTTTTAAATGATGTATCGTCTAAACAAAATCAAAATGATTATAACGTTGTTAAATATCACAGCGACAGTACAGACAGCACACGTAAACAATGCAGGAAGACAATAAAAAGTTATTTTATTTCTGAGGGCATTTCATTGGCTAAGTAGATGCTGTGAACTCATTTAACCTAGATGGGGTGAATTAGTTAGTGACTAAGCTAAGTCGAGTTGTAGACTTTGTTATGAATAATAAATTTTGGAGGTGACTTGGCTTAGTCGCTGGCTAAGTCAAGTCACTGACTTTATTAAGTCACCGTTATGAATACCAGCTTAGAATATCGTATTATATAAGACTATGTTGTGTTGTATCAATTATGTTTTATATTGTAATTCTTTTCTAATAAAAATAATATTAAAAATAGTGCATATTTCTCGAACAGTAGTCGAGTGGGGACGAGAAGGGGTGGGTACATAACAATATACAAATAATTTAATTAATATGATATGTACGAGTAAAAAATAAATTAAGTAATAAAAAGATATGCATTTATATAAAAGATATATGTTTGAAGAATAGTCTTGAAATGAAGATTTGTGGCTGCTGTTGTTGTTGTCATTCTTGGGACGAGTCCTTCCATTTCTTTCTTCTTCACCACTTCCAATAGGCCAGCCCTACAGCCTTTCTTTTCGCCAAATCCTGGTCAACGCGATCGTCTCCCTTTGATTCCAGCCTGCTGGACGACGTGTTCCACGGTCTCTTCCTCTTCTTCACATCTCCTACACTTCACTTCTCTACTGAGCCTGATTCTCTTCATGTAGCTTCTCATCGCCACACTGTCTTCCCTCTTCCATCTTTTCTCCTCTTCTTCCTTCAATCCTCCTCTATACGCCTTCTCACATCTTTCATTCTTCCATATTCTTCTCTTCACGGTCTTAGTCTCTTGGCCACTCCGGATAAACTGCACTCCACGTTCTCCTGACAAAGCAGTGCCACTCCGCCATTTCATTTCCAACGATATCACAATGACTCAGAACCCACATATGGTGATAGATTTTCCTTCGAGGATCTTCTAGTTGGTGTTCCAGCATGTCCACCATCTCGCACCTGTTCTTCGCTTTCCCTTGCTCAATCGCCCCAATGCTCGCTTGGCTGTCCGTCACAATCATGGCTACGCTTAATGGAATGAGGAACATACTCTTCCCGCTGCCTTCTTGATGCTTTCCAAAGATCAATCCCCTGTCAAAGGTCACTACTACAAGGAAGGTATAAGGGCACTTGTCTACTCTCAACTGTTCTCCAATCATGATGATGTTGCTCACTATCCTTGCTGTCTGTGCTGGAAAGGGTTGCTGAGCACTTACCGACCGACACTGTCATAAGCCAGTCTTGGCTACACCTCCATACCACATTGACTGCATGCCCATTGGATATCTTCAACACTGTCCGTAATCTTCTTGCCGCTCTTCCAGACTGCCAGCTGCCGGTCTTCCTAACTTCCACTCCCCTCGCAATCTCCTCAAAGAGGTCATTAATATATATCAAAAACAACACTGAGTCTTGCGGTAAGCCTTGCTTGAAGAGTCTCATTTTGCTCCTTTTTTCCGTCCAATTCTACGCACGCCCTCCTGTTACTCATCCACTTCTGTAGCCAGCTGATTGTGGTCCTTCCGATCCCCATCTTGCTCAGTTTGAAGAACAGGCCATCTCGCCACACCGTGTCGAAAAATCTATCATCTATGCCTTGAGAGAGTCTGATAAGCTGATCCTCAACTGCATTTCTCCCGACCCTGAATTCTTAACAGGTTTCTGCTTTCAAGGAAGAACCTTATACGGTTGGACAACACTCTCTCCATCCATTTCTTCAGACAGGAGGGTGAGGTTGACTGGTCAATACTATCCCACCTCTGCTGCATTCTTGCCTTGTTTCAGGAGAAGTACATTCTTCACTTCCCCCAGTCTTGGGATACACTCCCTTCTCTGAAAGACTTATCAAACAAGTTCTTGGCCATCTCAATGCCTTCTTTCGGTTGCATTTTCCAAAGTCTCGGTTGGAGTTCATCAAGTCCAGCCGCTTTGTTCCCACTCATCTCTCTCAGGGCCCCTTCTACTTCTCCCATTATGGTAGCGAATTCGCTGGCTTCACTTACCTCTTCGTACGGCGGTTATTTCTGGGAATTACCTATACATAACTAAGCTTCAAAAAATTAAATGAAATATTGATTAGGCATATTATACAAAATATATTATAGGATATATCAATTTCATTATGTGTACCTACTTATAATTTTTTTGAATGAAATAAAGTAAACTAAATAGACTATAAAGTTTCTTTTATTTTTAAAAATTCATAATTAATTAAAATAATCACTAATGACTGTTTAATTGGGAAGTTTGACATTAATTAATGTAATAAAATAAATTAATTAAAAATATTAATCATAAATCTCTAATTAAAATGTTTTATTAATACTAAAATTCAATTAGTATATATTCTTAAAATTAATTAATAAAAATACCCATACATACCTGAATTGTTTTGTAATACTATAATAAACTTAAATTGATTTAAAAAGTTTTTATGAATTGAAAATGTCTTAATTTAATGACTACATATTGTATTTATTATGCTGAAGAAAACAAAATGAAGACAATTGATCAAAATAGATGTTCAATACAGTCATTTTACAATAATTATAAAGTTAGCATTATTAAATTACCTATATAGTTAGAAAAAATATTAATTCATCCAATTCAGCCTTATTACTCATTAAAAACCCAAAAAATATATTTTATTTACTTTATTAAGTACCTAATATAAAGCCAATATTTTGTATGTCATGATTTTTCCTCAAATTCCTGGGCTCTTGGTAACATTTTTTGGAAGTCCAAATATATTTCAGCAGTATATGGTGGTCAGTAGGTATTTATACTGAGGGTTCAGGTACTTTATTTCTTTAATTGGGTCCTCAATTATTGCAATTTTTATAGGTATGGCTGGCTACTTTCACTAGCACTTTAAGTACCTACTTCCATTTTTTGCAATAACTTATTATTACTAAACTTCCAAAATAAAATAGGTATATTGTCTTAGGCCTTCACTTCATATTTTCACGGAACTTTTTTGTTAGTCTTATAAGCAGCCATGAAAAAATAGTGTGTAATATAAACAAAAAATGTAAAATGACCAATTAAACTACCAATTAAAGTTTCAAACAAATAATTTATTTTTATTAGTTGAATTGCGTTTTTTTCGAAATTGTGAATTAGATAAATTTTATATACTTAAATAATGTTAAGTATTTGTTCAGAAAATTTTCTTAAGATTTTACTTGCAACTCACTTAAGAAAAAAATTAGACGAAAATTAAAAATTTTTCAAGTATATACTTTAAAAAATATTAAGTATATAAAAATTGATAAAAATACCTACGTTAACATAATTAAGAAAAAATTCCCTTTTAAAACATATTTAAGTATTTTTAAGAAAATTTTAATTACGAAGTGTTGTTTAAAAATTGTTAAGTTAATGTTCATCTAAAAATTTTTTTATTTAAGTATAAATTCTTAAGTAAAACTTAAAATATAATTAAATATAAAAATGAGCTAAAGTACATTAAATTTATTTTTTTAAATACTTTATGAGAATAGCTAACAAAAACTATAATGTCGCTAAGTAGATAAAAGCTAAGTACCTATTAACATTCAAATTTTATTAAATAACAATGGCGCTCTATTATGTATTGCAACGTCCACTAATAAATCCTGGAGACCACATGACACAGTATTCAGCAGTTCTCGAAGTGTCTCTATCTCCTTTTTTGGCCAACTTTTTCCCACAAAAAAACAAAACGAATCCAACAATAAGTCAATGTTGGATGATTATTTAAATTTTCACCCATATGCATTAGGTATTATGTGTGTAACTATAAATGAATTAAAAAAGCATTATTATAAAAATATATTGTGCGAATCCTAAATTTCTTTTCCCTTATTAGGAGGGCATTTATAAAAAAAAACAGAATAAAAATAAAATGTGAAAATACGAGTATATCTAAGTATAAATTCGTCTTCAGAGTATGTGGGGCCACCTCGGTATTATGACGACAAAAGCGCTCATCCGGAATATATGAAAAAGACTTCTCAGAAGCCAATAATACAATTTGCCTCGTTCATATCTTCATCCAAGTCAACTGGGATCAACCCTTCGCCCTTTCGCGTTTACACCATCCACCCCAATCAGCTGCATCATAGAGCTATAAAACCAACATTTTCAGACATCCTTTAGGATTGAAACGAATTGTAGCTGTTTCGAAGAAAAATATTGAAATAATAAAAATTTGAATGTGACATTATTCTTTAATAAAAATAGATGTTTTTGAACGTGACGAAGCAAGGTGGTGGGAAGAAAGAGAACGAAGTAAGGAACACATAACACCTAGAGCAAAATCTGTAGCGTTAGCCAAGGAATATGCGTCTGTCAGTAAACATATACATTATATAGTGGTAGTGTAACATAAAATATTATATGGAAAGTGTAAAAATAAAATATTATAATTTTTAAGTTAGGTAGTCAGTTCACAAGTGCAGTGATAACAGTAATAATATCACTAATTGTGTTTAAAAAAAAAACATTTAAAATATTTGTATTGTTTTAGAAAATTTTAATATTTTATTTTTTCTATATTATTTTCTTAAAATTATTCATAAATATTTCTTGTAATGCACCTTTATTTTTATACTTAATTATATTTGAAGGTAATACTTAAGTAAATAAAGTAAGAAATACTTAACTAAAAAAATTCTTAGACGAAAATTAACTTACGTATTTTTTTTGCAACGGCCCTTGATAATCGTTCCAAAGTATAAATTAGTAACCTTGCCCAGAATAGTACGATTTATTTGCTTGAAAAATCTATGTTGTATTTATTATTATAAAATATAATTATGTATATGTTAATCGAACTTTTTATTCGTTCGCATAAAATATACATGTATATTTTATACATCTCCTTCGTACAGATATATTCTGTAATTGTATGAGCCTACCTCAATTATTTCAGTGCATAATATAATATAACAGCCAAAATTAGTTTGGGCGGCTATACTTAGTATACATATATATGTCTTGCTAGCTCCCTATATATATATAGCTTTCACGATTTATGCAATTATAATTGTTATATTCACAACAAACAGTTGGTATATTATACAAAATTATAATTGAGTGGAGTTTTCTTAACCACAGGCCATAATTATGCCTATTTTCTATAAAATAATACTGTCCAATATGTGATTATGTAATAGTTGCATAAACGTCTTTTTGTATTTATCAATATTTTGTATATTTGTATAATAAATTCATTTTGTGCTATTTATTCTTAGATTTCTATCATTATAAAGTAAAATTCAAATTCAAACGATTTTACTTTTTTTTTCTGGAACACAACTTTCAACAAAATTGTGGACGAGAAAATTAAATTTTCTCAATTTTGAAGTTGCGTTCATCAAAGTAAAGTTAAAGCTAAATCCAGTCTTCTCAGCAACAGTAGTCGTACTGAACTCCCTGAACTGATCATACCGTCCTGCTAATGAAAAACTCACCCAGACCACGAAGAAGCTACCGGGGCTACTATTGGTTTGGCTAACGCGCAAGCATCTTATATGCATGTCCTGCGTTTCCTGGAAATCACAGTTTATGTTTAGGTGAATTTTTCACAAATAAACTTCTACCGCCGATCATTTTATAATTGCTATATTTTTGTAATTGTATAGCAATTTTTTTTGTATCATGAATATATAAATTTTCATTATTTTTAACTCTTTGGTAGATTTTTATTGTTTGTGTGAAATATTAGCTTTTTGTTGTCTGGTATTCATTTTATATAATTTTTTTTTTAACTTTTAAAATAAATAATTGCAATAATAGTACAAATTCTGGTGAATAAAAAAAAAATTATAACTTTAAAATGTCAAGCATAGATAAATTTTATGAACAAGATAAAACAATATTAACTTTGCAAAAAAGAATGAGGCAAAAAAACCTTATGATTTGAAATATAATTTATTATGAAATAAATGTTATGTTTGAATGGAGACTAATAATTATTTAAACAATAGTTTAAAATTATTTTGAGAAATAGTAGAAGTTTAAAAGGGAAATATTTTTGATTATGGTTTATATTTCACGTTTTTAAGTGAAAAAAATATTTTTACTCTTTATAATAAAATAATTTTTAATTCGATCCAATCTATTTTTTAAAATTGAGATAATAATATCTTCATGATTGCGAGTCGTACAATTATTTTAATTATCAATAGCTTAGCATGATTTAAGCAATCAAATTGTATGGTGTATAACACTAAGAACCAAAAAATATTATGAATATAGTATACAGTATTGTATTGATAATCTGACATATTACTATTACCTTGCTTACCTTAAAATCTGAAGATTATCGAATTGAGTCTTAAAACATAAAAAGAAGGTACAATAATACCATCAACTATTCATTTATATTAAACAAAAGTTTTAAAAATAAATATGCATACTAGACCATGAATTTGTCTAAAATATATGTGTATGCAAGGCCATTTGCTGTGGGTTGAGAGAGTTTTATTGCAAGACAAGGCACCAGGCAAAAGCACTGATTGATCTTTGTCATACTTCATGGTCAAAACATCAACACAACTTACCAGCATTTTTATCATGCTTTTCTATACATTGTCCAGAGAAACATGAAAATATCTTCTTCCTTGAAGGCTGGAATTGGATTGCTTGTTAAAGTGAAATGCCTAGTCATATATATATTATCTTGATCCAATTCTCATTTTCACATAAATGACAATTTGTTCTTTTAAAATTACTCTAAATTTAATAATATAATAAATTATCCTACAATCATATTTATTTTAATGTCATATTTTATTAATGCACCCCCCCCCCAATATGGGCCTTACATGACTCCCTTTTCTGAATCCCTTTTGAGTAACTGATCTGAATATTTTTAAATATTCAAAAATTTATTGCAGAAATATTTAGTTTTATATAAAATCCCTGCTATAATTTTAGAAAAAATTTTGAAAACCTTTTAAGCTCTATAGTAATAAGCCTTAAATCAGTATAGCAGCAGCACCCATGTCTTTTTTATTGTCTGTGGTAATTACACACACAAGATTTTAGTTAATTCTATCTGTTTATATTTAAAATTGGGTTCTGCATACACAAGATTTTGACAATAATTGCCATAGAAAAAGTTCTGCAGTCCCACTGATTCTAAAACATCCAAATTTTAGGTAAACTTCTACATTATCAGTCTGCAGGATAGTATTTCCTTGAAATATGAGATGTGTAATTTTATACTATATAATAAACATTTTTCAAATCATCTATTTATCTCATTTGCATTCATATAATCCCATAAAAGCTATATTTATCTTTTTAAATGGGTCCATTAATATTTGTTTATGGGGAAGGGGTGGTAAATGATGCAATTTGATATGAAAAAGGCAAAATTAATGTAGTGTAATTGAAACTCAAAAACCTAATTAATTGATTCAAATATAAATAAATATTTGTATAGAAATGTGGGAGTCCTGTGATTGCATGTACAATAATTTAGACATTTCCTATTTATTTAAATATAAAATTGGGCTCTGCTCTGCACACATATCATATTGGCAATAATTGCTGTTGAAAAAAATCCTGGCAGCACCCTTTGTGGCCTTAGTGATAACCTGTAAATCAGTATAGCAGCACACTCTAGTGATAACCTCTAAATCAGTATATAGTAGCACATATATCCAGGATAGTGGCTATTTTTCAGACCAGTCCAGAATAATCATATTAAAATGGCTATGGATGCTGAGACCACCAAATCCATATTAACAAGTCCAATTGTTTTAAAAGTTATTTTGTGTTACAGTTATTGAAAACAAATTATTAACATTACCTTATTAAGAGTATATATTATACTAATATAGTTAATACTTTAAAGTATAAATTTTATATTGAAAAGGGAAATGTATATTGATTATATATTAATTAAAAAATATTTTTTAAAATGTTCCATTTAATTTATACCTGATTGAAATATCTTTTTTAATTTAATTGAACCAGACTGTCTGGGGCTAATAGTCACTTTGTGTATCCATCACATTTCAGACCCAAGATGCAAGTGGTATATTGTAATCTGAGAATCTAGTATTTTGGTACAGTTACTCTTCAAAAATGGTTTGTTATTTTGAAGGAATACTAAGTGTATCTTAGTGTGCCTAATTTCATGCCTTTAGCTAATACAGACTTTGAAATATAAAGCTTGAAATTTCATATTTTTGTCATTAGCCTTCCTTAGCTTATTATTCTTCACTGCTAAACTTAAACCAATTTTAATATCATTTTGAATAGGTTATACATTGCAAAAGCACTAAATGTGAAGAAATTTGATATTTTTATAAAAAAAACTTTATTATGAGCCTATATCTTTTTAAACAATTGGACATTTATTATATAGATTAGCTTCAGATAAATTGATAGGTCAATTTTCTTTATAATACTATGGCTATAATACATCATTAAATATAAAGTTTCAAAGACATATTCCAACTGTATTTTCTTAGTAAATCCAAAAACAAGCATTAATTCTAAAATACATTTATGAACAATATAAATTTAATTGGTAATCATAGACAGTCACTCACTTGAACAGTTTGATTGATATAATTCATTGAAATTTATTTAATAATTCAAATAATGTGTTGACTACTTAATCAACTATATAGAAGTGTATAGGTATGGAATCTTAGCATTGGTTCTTTAATAATTCACATATAATAATTACAATTAATAAAAATGTTTTCAATGTAATTATCTGGAATGATGTTAACATGTGAAATAGTTGTTGACAATATTTTTGTGCAATTATTTAGGTTGAGTTTATTTAATAAATTTATTTATTATTGACAACAAATATAAATGTCTCAATGAAATATTTATTTAATTGTTATTGTTTAAAAAAAATTATTTTTGTTTTAATACTTAAATATTATATTAAAAATAAATTGCCATTTTTATTATAAATAACAAATTTATAGAATTTATTTAACTTAATACATGATTAGTTAATTATAATTCATAAATATATTTACAGTCAATATTTAGTAAATAAACTGCGACTTAATTATTAGTGTTTCTTAAGTTTCCTTTTAAGGGGATTTTATCAGTCATAAAATATATCTTCCAGAATAACCTCTTTTCCAGTTACAGATTTAATGTTTAGCTTAAATGTTCGATTATTTTTGCTCTAATAATAAGATTTACATATTTTAATAGCACAAAAATAATACATTTATTTTTCAATTAATATTACTGACTAATTAACAAAAAAGACACCAAAGACAAGAAGCTAGGAAATTATTATATTTCTAATGGGTTTTATGTTTCCAATTTTTGTTTAAAAATGACAAAACCTCGTTTTTTCAGATACAAATGTTGAGTCACAGTGATATTGCAGTCTGGACCAACTTCTTACGTAGATATCGGTCCATCTTTGTGGGATCTACATTTCTTGCTGTCACAATATATATTTTATGGCCTTTACTTGGTTTCAAAAAGTCTAAAAGAGGTGATTTTTATTATTTTTGTGTTATTTAATAAAATAACATTCAACCGCTGAATTTTAAATATTAAAAATAACGATATTGATTTTCTTTCAGTGCGAAGGGATCGACCTGTAGGTTTGGTGAATTATGGATCAACGTGTTTTCTCAATACTCTTCTTCAAGCAATGGCTTCTTGTGACAGATTTAGGTCCTCTTTGAAACCTAGCATACATCATGAAACACCACTTATGCTTGCTCTGCATCAGCTGCTAGAAAGTAAATCATTCGGTTTTCTCGAATATCTCTAAAATTTCAATACGTTCAACATTATTAAAAAAGTATTTTTTACTATAATACTTGTGTTGGTTGTGTTTTACTGTTGTCAAAGAATGGTTGAACTTAAAAAAATATCAAGAATGAGATGTTTTCTGTTCAGATCTTCAAGAGCCTGATGATTCCTCCTCGTCCACACAAACTCCAAACGACATTCTAAATACAATGCGCCACAAGGATTGGGTGATCACTTCTGGACAACAGGTTGGTCTTTTCATGGATGCATTTTCATTTAGCTTGAAATCGTGGCGACATTTAGTTGATTTATATTAACTCTCCATATTTAGTGTATTCATTGCTACATGTCTATTTGATTATTAGGATGCATTCGAGCTCTATTGTGCCCTTATGCAAACACTAGAAGAAGAGGTCCCCTTACCAATATTTGGATTTTCACACCCAATACCCGATTCTGATGTCACAGGTGACCCCCCATGTGTAAGTTCTGTAAATGTTTACTACAGCTTCGTCAATATGCTATAGTTTATATTTAAAAGATTCACCTAAACAACGTAACCAAACACATATCTTTTTGAATTAATGCCATGGTTATTCAGGATTATTTCTTTATTCAAAACATTAAAACTACATACATGCATATTTTTCACAATTATCACGATATCCTAACTCAGGCCTGCACAAACCCCCAAATGGCACATCGTATCAGGCCCTCTCCGGAGCACGTCTGCCCCCTTCTCTCTCCCAGTGGTACACGAAACAAAGTATTGAACAATAGAGTGCTTCTCATGAACAGATTGACCTGTCACCTCTGCCCAAAGGCGCCGAACATCTCTCTACAAACAGAATCCAGTCTTTCCCTCTCTCTTCCGCCTTCTTGTAAGTATCGTGTTAGAAACTGTAAATATAATGTTATCTTAGCCTTGAAGCCTTATTTTACTATCATCTTATCTATCCAACTAGGGTGGGGGTGTCTCGTGCTATTGAGGTACTCTGTCCATACTACTGTAATACAAAGTCTACCATGTGTACTCATCAATACAGTTAGGGGTGTCTTCTGCTATAGAGATACTCCTTCCATACTACTATAATACAAAGTTTACCATGTGTCCTGTTATCAATAAAGTTGTGGGGGGTGTCTCGTGCTATAGAAATACTCCTTCCATACTACTATACTACAAAGTCTACCATGTTTTCTTTTATCAATATGATTGGGGGTGTCGTCTGCTCTAGAGATACTACTTCCTTACTACTATAATACAATGTCTTCCTTGTGACCTCTTCAGCTCTCACTCCGACGTCTATTGAAGCCCTCCTGAGCAGCTTCTGCTCACTTAACAGGCTTGAAGGAGGTCAGTGCAGTTCTTGTCGTCATAACAACTCGCTACAACAACAAATCGCCGTCATGCGCCTCGCCAGTACCCTCTGTCTCCACATCAAACGCACCGATTGGCACAGCAGTAGTGGGCAGCCCTACAAGCGCATGGACCAGGTTCTTTTCCCTCTGGTCCTTGATATGCGGCCCTTTGTCTGTACTGCCGAATGGCTGTTGGGGAGAAAGGTGGATCTAAAAAGGTTGGTTAAGAGCGATTATACACAGGCGTGGCTTCGATCATTGATAAATACGTTTTGTCTCTAAATTTAGGTTGACTCCATCGTCATCTTCCTTCAACTATCCTGCACCTTCCCTTTCGACAATGAAAGTTGCAGAAAATGAGATGGAAATTCTGGACGACGCAGCATTGACCTTTGATAAACACCCATCTGGTATCAATCCTCGTGCTCAAGATGATTTCAATGACACAGCTTCAAAATTGCATAATAACAATCCAGTCTTCTCCAATGACACCATCACATGTAAACACTATTCCGGAGGTTCCTCCACAACTAATCATATCCCGGTAGAACCTATTCAGAAATTATCAAATTGCGACTCGACAGAAACATGTAATGACACTTCTCATGACGCAGGTGCTGTAACCAATCAAGTGTCAGAAGAATCAGTTGATGACGCTTCTCCTGACGCAGGTACAGTAACCAATCGTGTGTCAGAAGAATCAGTTAGTGACCCTTCTCATGTCGCAGGTGCTGTAACCAATCAAGTGTCAGAAGAATCCGTTAGTGACGCTTCTCATGACGCAGGTGCATTAACCAATCATGTGTCAGAAGAATCACTTAATGACACTAATCATGACGCAGGTGCAGTAACCAATCATGTGTCAGAAGAATCACTTAATGACACTAATCATGACGCAGGTGCATTAACCAATCATGTGTCAGAAGAATCACTTAATGACACTAATCATGACGCAGGTGCAGCAACCACTCACAATCAAACCCAGTCTTATCAAGATTGGTCTCCCTCTGCCAACTTCTTGTATCTCCTTCGCGCGGTCATTGTACACATGGGTGGCCCCAGTTCGGGTCATTTCGCCACCTATCGACTTTGGCACGGTCAGTGGTGGCGCATTTCGGACCTTAATGTTTCGTTATCTTCCCAAGAAGAAGTTCTCAACACTGAAGCCTACATGCTCTTTTATGAGCGACAGGACACTCGACCTATCTGCGCTGGTGATCGCTAACTTCCCTAAGTTGGTCCTCGACAGGATTAAGAAGGAACAGATTGTGGTCGGCGTGGTGTAATGTAAAGTTGTTCTTGATTGCAGTGTACAGTTCTGTTCATATTTCATTCGGTGATTACTTTTGTACTGTAATTTTTCAGTGTCTTTCTTCCGCATAAGGTCACTATTTACGGTTGCTTTAATTAAATTATGTTTGTATAGAAACAATTTTGCCTAATTATATTCTCTGTAAAAGAATATTTGTATTAAATTAATAAAACACTTTATATTTAATTTAGTTCTATAGGTTTCAGATTTTTAAATTATAAGTCTAATAATTGTTTTTGTTTTAAAACTTTATTGATTTTCATATTAAAACTTCAATATTCATTAGATAATGTACTACTTATATGAATTTATAATTTTTATATTATAATTACTGCCTTTTGAAATACATTGAATTGTACAAGTTCCATTTTCTCTATGTTTTCATTATTACCATTACTATACTTGGTGTTCCAAAGAAATATTTTTAAAAAATCGTTGTATTTTACCTGCATATTATAATAACATTATTCAGAAATTAATTAAACATATTTTAACAATATATAGTGTACAGTGATCCTTAATCGTTTTTATAATTTTGGGATATACTTAGATGACACTGATGAGAATTATGTGAACATAGAATAATTCTCAAAATTTACTTATATCATTTTTGAAGACTTTGTTCATGTTAACAAAATCACCATAAGAGTCTATAAGATTTATCAAAATTTAATGATATAAGATAATTCTTTCATTTTAAAGAGGGGATTTGATCAAAATTATATATTTTAAGATATTTTTGATCAAAGTTTTGAAATCCAAAAAAATAATTATTTTAGTATATCAATCCCATTATATTGGATTTGATGAAACATATATTTACCTATATATTCCATAATTTTGGTAATAATTATAAATATATTCTTCATCGGACGCTCAGTACTATTGATTTTTGGCCAGTTTATCGGTATATATAGGTCCATATGGTATACAATGATTTAATGTACTGCTCTGTTAAATAGTAATATTAATGCACAATGTAGATTTATAAAAGCTATATTCTGGTTTATTTAAATGGAATTTTTTTGATTATCTATTATTAAATATACGTAATAACTAACAGCTTTAGTGTGTAATATTTTTTTTGGAATAATTTAGTAAAATTATTAATGTTTTTTGTTTTATCATGTAAGCCAAAACTCGCATATTTTCAAATTCTTTAAAAATTATTAGCTGTTAAAAACATAGGTGATACGTTTATTATTGAGCTATTAATATAGAAATTAAAGTAACTGATTGAATATTCTACTTTTATTTTCATTTTATTTACAGTTAGTATTTTTAAATGGAAGGAGATATTTCTTTAATAGAATTTTGTTACATAGAAGCAGCAGTTGAATCATCTCAAGTTCTTCATGAATATGTGGTGAGTTAAATTATGCGATCTTTATGATAGTTATAAAAACTAAATCAAATATAATTATCTGTAGTAAAATCTGAAAGAAAAAAATATTTTAAATAATTATGAATTATATTATCACCAAAACTAGAATAATATCATTCTCTCAATCATAAGAAGAAGGTAATGAAATCTTTAGAAAACTATCACCCACCCACATACCTGCTTTAGCCTCTCTTAAAAATGTCATTATTAAAAAATCATTATTTTCAAAAACAAATTATTTCAGATCATTTGATTCTTAATCTTCTGAAATTTTTTGAAATTCCCTATATTAATAACATGTTTTATATATATTATATTAAAAATATTATAAAAATTATTACTTGCCATAAAAGTTCAGATTTTAATATTATTATTTTTATTAAAATGCATGATAAAAAAAGTAATACAATATATTGCAAATTTAAAACAGGTGATAGGAAGACAAAACTATTTTCTAATAATTAAAATAAATTAAATAATATTTAAAGCATAAAAAATATTTACATTCAACTATAGAAAATAAGTACATATAAATAAAATAAATAAGAAATATTAATCCATACTAGATTGTACATATTATCAGTCATTTATTCATAATAAGTTATATATAATATTTCAGCTCAATAAAAAAATGCTTTTCTTATGAATAATTTTAATAAATCATGATAATAAATAATGAGAAAAAGGCCTCATTGATTTTTTGAAAAAATTATGACAGTTTTCTAATGCCATCATTATCATTCTATTGGCCTAATAATCAATTAAAATGAATTTATTTAGATATTTACATTATACATTTACATTATACTCCCAGATTATAATATTTAATTATAATTAAAGATTATTTCTAAATACATATAATTATTTAACATAATTTAAAAAATAATTATTTCATTTATTCTGTTCAATATTTTTTAAAGACATCAATATTAATTTAAAATTAAATCTATATTACATGCTCCTATAGCTTTTGTTGACCATTTTACTTCTTCTTTTTAGGTTTTGTATATTTATCTTTCATAGTAACTATAAAAATCCAAACAATTAACTTCTTCAAAATAAAATTTGATTTTTGTTAAAATTGTTCAGATAATTTCAGCAATATAAATGCAGTATCTGGCCAATTTCTGAGAAAATAAAAAATGGGCCCCCTCTGGAATTGACAGGCTATGGCATGGCCATATTTTCCAGCCTTATTCGAACCCACTTTTTGTAACCAATAAAACAAATTAGAGTTGTCCATTATGAGTAAATAAATGAGTTGTATTTTAGTAAACAGATGTTGAAAGTGTCCTTTTTGTTACAAGTGGGACCTTTCTGTGGCATGAAAGTGTCTTTTGTTGTAGAAAAACGTTTCACTTTTATCTTAACACAATGCAGAAACCAGTGATTTTGGCACACCCAGATTTTTTGTGACAGATTTTATTGTGAATAAATTTAATCCAACCCTTTGTTGGAAGAGAGTACACATATAGAAATTTTGTAATTAGATCAGCAATTACCTACCCTACATTTATAGGGCATAATTATAATTTTACCAATATCAAATACTAAATATTCTTATTAGTTAGTAGAAAAATTGAATGAGCACCAAAGTTAACCTTGTTTTTTTTCACCTTGAAAGCCATGATCTAAACAACCTTTCATTTCTTGACTGTGTGATACTCACCTCACATAATTTGGGAGTACAGGAACAAAGCAATCTAAAAAAATTCAACACTATACAGCATTTGCTATCCTGATTTCAAGCCAGGTCACAAGATTTTGATGATGACAGAAGCCACACTACAAGCCATTAGAAATGATGATCATTTTTAACTATTTTGGGACAAGGTTTCTTTAGAAGCCAGAGAAAAAAATGCAGAAGATTTGTATCATCAAATTTATTTTTAAGCATTGGATCTCATTGTCTCTTGCATCAAACAACGTTT
>JAUZNC010011962.1:0-30164 GCA_034780395.1 Vannuccia rotundouncinata | reverse complement strand
TATAACTAGATTAATGATAGATATATCCAGATATAACTAGATTATTGATAGATATAACTAGATTAATGATAGATATAACTAGATTATTGATAGATATAACTAGATTATTAATAGATATACATAGATAGGTATATAGATACATAGAAATCCTTTCGATATAACTGGATTATTGATATATTATAATAAATATAACTAGATAACCACTCCAATAGATATTCTTTCTTGTGATATTCATAGATACACATAAATATTCCATAAAATTATATTTCTAAGGAATTTATTAATTATACAAAAATTTATATCATCATACAATATTTAATTTATGTTCTAGGTCTATTGAAAAATAAAACAACTCATTATGATGGACATTAAACCTGTTAGAAATTTTTCAAATATTTCAAATATTTTTTAAATGGGGTATTCAATTTATTTTGTGGTAATTTTTTTTAGTATAGAATAATTGCATCGTTCATTAAGATTAATTTCACAGTAATTTAAAATAATTATTGTGATGTATAAAATAAATTATACTTTGTATATAACTTTTATTTATTTGTATATGAAATATAAATTTCAATAATTTTGTTGAAAATAGTTTTGATTAAAAAGCCAATTTATTTATTTATAATTTTTAAATATAAAAAACCCTCAAATAGTTCTCATAATAAATTCAAACTAGCCAGTGCAATTTCCAATTAAGGTTTATAGTATCGAACTAATAATCAATATAAAGAAAAACGATTGAAATAAGAATATGTACCTTAAGATGAGACAAACTATCTGTTCTTTTTGAAGAAGTTAATTTATGAACTGTCACATAGATATTTAAGCAGTTAACTAACTATGAGAGAACTATATCATAAAGTGAAGGTCACTAACTGACCCCCATTTCAAACCGCGCGCTTCGTCCCCCTTCCTCTTCTGATCCCCTAAAGAGTTCAGTACAGAACCCTCACTTCGGATCTGTTGGGTTGGTTTCTCATTCTCATAATATTTCTTTCTCTCTTTCATTCCCAGATCAGAATTTCCAGATTTTGAACCCGTTCGTTCCCTGCTGCTACCAAACACAGCCACGTCCCACTTCCTGGGGATGTCTACTCCGAAAGACAATCTTATAGTCCAGAGAAGACTCCTTAGAAGTATATACTAAAACTGGGTGTCAGCGGTTTAAGACTGGTGGCGTCGAGAGGGAGTCTTGGACGAGATGTGATCATCGTACAATTGAACTACGGTGTGAATTATTCTCTTTTCTTCACGCTTTTGAGTTGTGAAAGCTCGAAAGCAGAACTGGATTCCCCCGGGGTTTAGGATTCCCGAAGAAGAGGTCGGATAGACGGAAAGGGACGAGCGTAAAAAGAGATTTTTGTTGAAAAATATCAGTATTTAAGTGAAATTTCTATGATTCGTGGTTAACTTGTAAACTTGTTGGGTTTTATCTTATGCATTTATTTCCTGGTGTTTATCTAGTGTCTGATTCCTCTTTCTAGGTGATTGCAAGAAACATTCTTTTTTATTGTATTGATTATAATTAAATAAGTATTGTTTTTTAATAAAAAAGCTATGATTTCTTTTTAAAGTATTAAACAATAATTTTAATTGTTCATATGTGAAAATTTAATTTTTTTAATGTAATTTGTTGAACGCTATTTCAGTAATTCATACACCCATCCATTGAAAAGTCTTAATGGGGCATATATAAATCGTGTAAAGGTTATGTATTAGCATTCAGAATTTTAAAACTTTTATTGTGGTTGTATAGACTAAAACATGATCAAAGATAGCTGAATAATAAATAATAATAGTAAATGTCCATTTATTAAGAGAACATAACATTTCAGATAAAGATGAAATGATTCATTTTTACTATTCAACTAACAGAGTTCTCAATAAAAAAATTAGTTACAAAATAAATGTAAATATTTTCATCGTGAACGTTTTATTGTTTTATGATTAAAAACGTTCCTATTAACAATATACAAATTATGACTGTATAGGCTGCATTCATAAATACTTTAATTATAACACAATAAAATAAAGCTATTTTTCAAATTGAAAAACAGTAAAAATTGTTCTTTTAATCATATAAGAAGTAAGTATGTTATCCACGGATGATTTTGAATGTTTATGTGAATTTTATTTTATGAAAGTTATTTTGTTTATTAGATATAAATTAATCTTACTCATTACTAATTGTGACAATCTTTATACTTTATATTTTTATATTAAAAATTTAATTTAGAAAAAATTAAAGTACAACAAATATGAACAAAATTATAAAGTAGAGAAAAAATAGTTATTTATCAAATATAAATGAATCCTCCCTTTGCTATATAAGTTTCTTTCTAAGTATATAAATAACTTGAAAGTTTTAAAATCGTCAGATTTATAGGATTTAATGTATAATAAATTAGTTACAATTATAATTTAATACACATTAATATATTTGTGCGTTAATTTATCTTTCTTGAAAACATGGTTAGTTAATAAACTTCCTTAATTATATCCTCTTAAGCACGGTATTCGTTTGATCGCTTAAAATACTAAAATACTTAAGTTAAATCGATAAATTTTTTTTTAATTACAGACTCACTAATTGACGGAGAAGTTGTCTGAAAAAAATTAAATATAAATTTATGTTTTACAAATAAATGATTAAACATTTGACTAACAAGAAAAGAAATGCTTTCTAGAAGTAAAGAATTTTTTAATTATTTTTACTAATCAGTGTGAGCAAATTTTCAATTTTCTATAAACGTTAAATCCGTACAACGAGAATAACAATATTTATAATTTAATTATTCTACTTAAATTAATAAAGTTATCTTAAAATAAGTAATCAATAAATTCATACCTGCTATAATTTATGTATAGGTAATTAATTTAAATAGATTTCTTTAAAGCTATTCACTGTAAATTTAATTATTAATAAAGTTTAAAGTTTTGGTATAGAACTGCTGCTCACAAAAAAAAAAGTCCTAGTTTTACATTTTTGATATCCCTTTTTTGTAAACATTTGTGTAACTTACAAAAACTTTATTTGTAGATTATCTAGATCAATTTTGTAAAGATAAAATATATTAATAAAATCGAATTGGATTGAATTGAATTTTAAAATCTTATGTTTATTTAAAATTATTAAAGTCAGCAAATCGAAAAGGCAAGCGTAAAAATTGGAACACAGAGAAATATTGTTCAATATAAACTATTAAAGTTTTATTCATTATGTTATTGTTCGGGATCCCAGAGAGGTTTAATCAAAATTTTTGTTGCAAAAGGTACTTTTATCAAGTAATTTGATCCATGGGATGATCAAGCATGTAAAGTCTTCAGTTGCAGAAATTGTACATTATATTTTTTTATGAGCATTTTAGTGTTTTTCCATATTAAAGAATAGGACAAATTTCTACTGTTTTCACCCAATTTTCATGAAAATACACATTTAAAGAAAATAAAGATGTTATTCCCACTTTTTGGCTAAATTGATGCATATCATTTTGTTCCTCTAAGTGTTTTTAAGATATTACAAGAAAAATTAGATGGATAAGTCAAAATAATTATTTTCTAGAAACATTTGAATATTGGTTCTCAAGCTAAAATATGGCTAAAATAGGCTTCAGTACTAATAGTAATAGGTTTCTGGAAAATGATTAGCATGACTTATCAATGTAATTTTGCTTGTAATATGTGGAAAATGATTAGATGAACAAAATTATATGCATCGATTTATTCAAAATATAAATAATATCTTTATTTTCTTTAAAATGTGCATTTTCATGAAAATTGGGTGAAAACAGTAGAAATTTCTCCTTCTTTAATATGGAAAAACACTAAAATGATCATAAAAATAATGTACAATTTCTGCTACTTAAGACTTACATATTTTATCATCCCATGGATCATATTACTTGATAAAAGTATCAAAACCTTTTGCACCAAAGATTTTGATTAAAAAGCTCTGCGATCCCGGACTATCACCCTTCCATTCTGAATATCTTCTAAATCTTTGAATATGTATGAACAATTGTTAAATTAATATATAGACAACACTACCTTTAAACGAAGTGTATCAAACCAACAAAATTGTTGCAATGATCGTTCATCAAAACTACAAGTTATAGATCTATATATCGATTGGTTTATGAAACACGGACAAGATTATATTTAAGTGGTATCTAATACACCTTTTTCAACATTAATTAATGACACTCCAAGCTTTCCCTAACTACAAATTAATGTTTTTCGATTTATAATAATATATAACGATATCATATTTTAAACGTACTTTCCAATAGCAGTTACTTTTTTTAAATCACAATAGCAAACTAATAAAATTTTTATTGAGACCTTAACTCATTTAGATGATCATATATTAAGATATCAAATATTTTCACTCGTTATAACAAATCATAAAATATACTTTTTTATTTATTTACAATTTACAATTTACTCATAAATTATTTATTAAAACTTATTTTAAATTACCGAAATTTGAAAACTAACAATTATAGTTTGTAATTTGTAAACTTGTATATTTTGTATGCTACTTCAATATCTTATAATGTTTATCGTTTGAATTGGCAATATTGAAAAACTTTATAGTTTCCTTAATTTATATTCAAAGTTTGTATTAAAATACTCCCGTTTTCGACAGAATTAAATTGTATTATAACGTTAGAAGGTTAGGAGTGTTTAACGTGATTATCTAACACAAAATAAAAGGATGTGAAATCCTTTAGGGAAAAGTGTTTAGCAAGACGTTCCAAACTTTTTGTATAACATTTATATTTATTGGCAACACATGTCTAACACAATTTAACCTCTTTTTCTTTTTTTAATTAAAATCTTTGACATAGACAGAATTATGCTAGGTGGAATATGCGTATATATATAGTAACCATAGTACCTAAGTAATACATTAACTACAAATAGGATTTGATATTTAAAATATCATTATTAAAAAGTTAAGAAACCGTAATTTATTATCTATTAAAAATATATTAATAATTAAAATTTCATTATTAATATCAATTTAAAATAAAAATCTACATCACCAAATTGTTTCACTATTCTGATAAAAAAACAATAATTTACTATTAGTAATTCACAATTGCAAAATAAAATTATAAAATACGCAATCAACTATGTATTTAGAAATGCGTCCATTTGTCTGTTGACCTTATCAAAATGAAGAAATATATTGCAAAAGTACTCACCCTAACAATTTCTCTTTGACAATTGTCTACACACACTAATCCGATACTTAAAATAATTCCTAACTGAGATGATAGCAGGATGGATAACAGATACCTAAACCGATAATAACCAACTTTCTTCCTCCATTCGTGATCCAAAATGCCGGAAAGTATATCCAATATTCATTGGTTAAGAAGAAGATGGGGGATGATGTGTGATTGTTTGAATTTTAAGAGGGTTAACCTTGAGGACTACGAAACGAAATAGCAGAAACTATAAGTATAGCTTTTGAATACTTTTAAATCGTTAATATATAATTAATTGGTTGAATCCTAAAGATGGCAAAGGAATTCTTCTAGAGAAAATTTTTACTTTATCGATGCAATTAAACTTTTATTTACATTTATTTGCTAATTCTTTGAGTGAAGTTCATTTTATATAATAAGATTTTATCCTACGTAAGTATTGATTATTGATTCGACTTTTATAATTGAGTAATCAAATAATAGCATCATATTTTTAGTTATTGTTCTCATTAATTTATTAATAATTATCTAATTTCCTTAATTATAAGGAAAATGGGAGGTATATTTAACATTTAGATTTTTAAAATTATTATATATATACTATTAATTTATTACACTTTTAATACTCTATAATTACACTATTTGTGCACTATAATTACACTATTTCTGCACTATAATTACACTATTTCTGCATTATAATTACACTATTTCTGCACTATAATTACACTATTTGTGCACTATTATTACACTATTTTTAGTAGTATATAAATAATTATTGTTTACAGTTTAGAGAAAAGTTTCAGTATGTTTAAATCAAAGGATCAATCATTTCCATAAACGCTTTGTGAATGAATTTCCACGTTGATATTTGTCAACAAATCAAAAATAATAATATGAAAAGCTTTTCACAAATATAAAGGTTTTGTTGGATATGTGTAAATCCGTTCTTTTTTGAAATTACTCTTACCAGAAGTTTGCACCTCTAACAAATGAAACAGAAATGCACTGCTTTAATTTATGACACTCAAAAAATAAAGACGGTTATCCTTGATTTAGTTTTAAAACATTTATAATTGTTGTAAGAAGAATATCAAACGAAAACGGATATAAAACCTTTTGTGACATAAAGAAATGGGTTTCAAAAGAATGACAGTGACAATAATTTCTTTTGACAGAGGGATATTTAATTTGTGCTTTTTCGGTTATGACATTATGGCTTATATCTGTGTTGACTAATAAATCAATTATTTATATCTGTGAGTTAACATTTGTAACAGCTTATTTTATAAATTTACCAGGCTCATGGGTTATTGATTAATTTAAATGTGTTATTCATTGCAATTGTTTTAATATCAGAACATACAGCGGTTTTATTACAATTTTCAATGCGTAATTAACTTTCGAAATATACTATAGATAAATAGATGAAATCTTTATAGTCCGGGAGCTGACGACAGAGAATTTCACTCCATCACACCCAGAACCCATTAAATGTTGTAGGTCAGCTATAGACCATCTCTCATTTTAAAGAATAGGAATATTTATACAATGGAGTTTACTTAACAATGGGAGGTTACTTAACAGGAAAATGTGTATTTTTATAAATTAAAAAGTTTAATTAGGTCTGAAAAGTATTATTGTATATGATTTTGAACATATAAATTATTTCTTTATATTAAAATAAAAAATGAACACAATATTTCAATATGCTTTTGAATATTTGTATTAGACTCCATTTTGTGTAAATTTTCGCTAAAAATGGATCTTCTACGACTATTGAAAAGCATATTGAAATAAAATTATGTGACATATGTGTTCGTTTTTTTTATTTTTAATATATGAAGAAAAAAGTTTTATGTTTAAAATCAAATACGAACGACACTTTTTAAAACCTATTTAAACCTTTTCTTGTTAAGTAACCTAATATTGTATATATATCTATATATATCTATCCCTATTCTTTCAAATGGGAAAATAAAAAATGTCTGGGTCCAAACAGGCCTTAGGGGTGAAGTACAGCTGACAATAATTTTTCAATGGTCCATAGCTGATCTAAAACATTTAATGGGTCAAACCTTGGGGGTGTGATGAGGCGAAATCTTCTGTCGTGAGCTCCCGGACTATAAGATTGGAATGACAAAATTCCTCCTGCATATATAGAACTTACCAACTTATAAGATGTATTGCAAAATCGGTACATACAATTTAATAAATGCATTATCTAATCATAAAAATCAAGGAATACAAATATTTTCGATGACCTAAAATAAATCAAAACAGTAAATGATTAAATTAATAAAAGGATTTATAATCTTGACACAATCTGGACTTTGTTTGCATCTTCAGATTTTCGGTGTCATGTCCGAAATTACAATTTTTCTGAATATTTCTGTATTAAATTTAATGCATTTTCAGATAATGCAAAGTATATGTATCAATAATCTGCAAGATATGTGAGAATACAGAAATAAGAATATTCAAGTCCACTGAAAAAAGAAGTTAGTATAATTGTCAGTTAGGTTAGGGTATAAGGAACTTGTGCTTCTAGCAATAACAACAGCTGTGACTTATAATTCGGATGCGTAGGTAAAGTATATATTTTACTTTCAGTTGTCTCGCTCATTAAGAAGATCTAATATTTCCTGTTATATTCTATAGAAACTTTTGGGGCAATGGATATTTAAAAACAAAAAAATAAAAATGGACTTACTTGTATATATATTTATGTTTTCAAACTTTAGTATAGTAAAAAAAATAGAGATTAAAAGAAAATAAATCCCTTTTTGCTAACTTTTTATGTATGCTTTGACTTACTTTGTTGTTATTTTTTAGGAGTTTTGAAAATAATTGGCATATTTATAAAAGAAATTATCAGCTGCCAATTTTTGATAAATGATTTTTGCAAAAAGACAGAAATTGTTGGAAAGTAAATTTTTGTAATTTCGTAATTCCGTCTCGACATTTTTCATGAAACTAATATGCATAGTACAGCTTTAAAATCAATGAAAGTTGTGTAAATGGTCGGTTTGCTTTGTATATGTTAAATTTTAGAAGTTAAATGTCAGGAAAATTTCACAACTAGACAATTTACTTCATTTTGACAATTTTGACAGGTTCCTCGCCTTTGAGTGATATATTAGATGGTCAGAATATATAAAATTAGGTGAACTTTATACTGGGATATTAACTTGAAGGTCACTTTGATAGACATTTAAATTTGTTTATTGTAAAAGTTAAGTAAATAATACATATACAATAAAAAAGTAATTAGTTAACACTATCTAAAGAATGTACTAATAAAATTAATAAATTAAATTAAATTAAATTAAAATAATTTTTTTTTTTTATTATTATCAATAAATTATATAAATTAAATTGTTAAAATACAATTAATTGAAATTTTTAAAAATTGTACTGGTGCGTTAATAGAGAATTATACTTTATAAAAAGTAGAGAATATCGTCATTCTATTCTATTTTAGCATATTTCTATTCATCTATTATTTTCTATTCATCAGTTTAATAAAAATTGAAAAAAATATATTTTCGATGGACGTAGACATTGTAGAAGCGAAATATATATAATTTCAAATATTGCAATATTTATAATCATGTTAGTCGCCGTTTTGTTCGTAAATTTAGATATTACACTATATAACTATAACTACAACTAAATAAGCAATCTAAAATTAAATAATTAGACGGCGTGTTAGGCAGATAATTTCAAATTGATCAATCAATTTGAAGTGATCTGCCTATAACTTCAAATTGACAAATAAATTAGAAGTTATCTGCCCTAAGAATTTTAAATGCATTCATTTTAGATTGCAGCTCTAGTTGTAAGTTATTCATGTAATGTCTTTGCGCTCAAATATTTGTTGAAAATGTAATATTAATAAAAGATATTATTGTTAA
This sequence comes from Vannuccia rotundouncinata, assembly GCA_034780395.1. NCBI lineage: Eukaryota > Metazoa > Platyhelminthes > Proseriata > Coelogynoporidae > Vannuccia > Vannuccia rotundouncinata. The sequence continues at coordinate 21,031 of JAUZNC010011962.1, read as the reverse complement.
GACATTTTTATCAAAACTATTTAGAATGCATTATAAAAATTATCAATTAATCAAATTATTCAAAAAATAAAATTCATTAAAGAAATAACAATTAATTCGAACAATTAAAACAATTAATTAAAACAGTTTTTATGAAAAGTTGAGTATTTGTGTTCATGACTTTAATTATAATATTCTTTTAAGTATATTAGTGTTATATCTTTCTCAAATAGGAACGCACAAAATATTATGCCTCGTGTCTGCTATACTATCGCAAATATTCATATGTTTAAAATCTATATATTTAGTTCTTCTATTATACTATTTAAAAATGGAACTTCCGAATTTAGTGAACAGATATAGTTGAAAACATTTCCTATATTCCAATCCATTCAATTTAATTTAAATATATTATATGCTTAATAGGTGTATTCAACTTTAATATATGTATTTATTAATTTGTAGGACTAATAATTTGTTACATAATAAAACAATAATTTGCAAAAAAATGAACGTAAATATTTATAATTTATAAAAGTTGAAAACAGGCATAACAAATATTTTAAAAATCAGCGAATAAGATAATAAGTTTTATTTTTTTAATGAAATTACGTGAATACAATTCCTTATACGAATTAAAATATAGTGTTTAGAATTTTCAAAGTCAACTTGTGTAGTAGATGTCTTGATCTTGTTTGAAATGTCTATATCATGGGGTGTTTAGAAAGCGTAAACGTCTGCGATTAACATAATTACGTGTTGATAAAATATAATTATTTGAAGAAATGAGGAAATTTGACAAAATTATTCGATCACACATGTGAAAGAGATCGAACGGTTTCCTGCAACAACTTCATCAAGAAGATTCTTTCTTTTTGAATGTCACAAGGAACAGATCGAAAGTTTTAATATTTTGGATGTAATCTTGTGTTCCTTTAAGGACAATATCAACAACAAATTAAAATATACTCCTTGCTGCATTGTATTTAATTTCGTCGTTAATCTAATTTTCCATTTCAAAAATTTTAAAATCATTATTTCTTTAATAAACGTTACGAATTAATACACAATTATTTTTTTGTGGAATTAACTATACTCTCCATTTGTACACCACTTTTTTTTCCTAATCAATAAAACACAATCGATAATCTTGTTAATCTGGTTGATGCCTTTGTTTCTTTTATTTTTAGTGACTTGCATTACGTCATGTACTTATATCGATTGTCAGGCAACATCCGGAGTTTAAACATTGTAACTTTGAAATATTAACATGATATTAAGTAAAAGATCACACAATTTCGGACTGAGATACCATTAATATCTCCATATTTGATCTACTTTAGTTCCTTCATCGACGACGAGTACATATTGAAAGTAAGTATGGAACGTTTTATGTCGGATAAAATACTTTGCCTCCTCTTCCAGCAAGAGAAACACACACTTTTTCGATCGTTGGAAGTTGGGCCACCAGTTGCTTTTATTGCCTTTTCACATACAGTGTTTCCTGGTCGTAAAGTTAGACAACTGATCGCTTGTAATAGTTCCACGTAGTCTATTATTTCAGAGTTGACATTGACTCCACTGAAACACACAAACTCACACTTTCAACTCGTACTTTTTTCAAATAAGTATTTCATTTTTGAAGAAGGATCTGTGACTTTGAAAATACTTTTTACCGCAATCTCATTCCCCAAAATTGGTATTAAATTCAACAGCGTTCAAACCGAACATTATGAGAACTCTCGGCGGAATATTTACTGTCCTCCTTTTTGCCGCCGTTCACATTACCGCAGAATCGGACGATGAAAGCGGTTCTAAAGTAGCCAAGTTCACTCCAAGTAAGCCAAAACTTTTATATCTACGGAATTTGACATGATGAAATTTTTAATATGATTGCATAATGATGTGTTGTTAGATTATTTAATGCTATTAATTAATTTTTTAATATTATTTAAGGTTTCAAATATGATTAGTGTAGAAGTACGTGGCCGCTTGAGTTTTGATAACATTTCGGTATTTAGAATTTACATTTGTATAATTTTTAGATTTTCTTCTTAACACCATTGTTAGAAATAGTTTTATTAATGTATAAAAAACTAAATAAAACATTATTACAATATAATCTCTTTTGTAATTAGTAACTTAAAGATAATTTAACATTTGCAAAATATACAATATTGTGGGAGGTTTAAAAATATGTTACATAAATAACTTTTAACTGCGATTTTTACAACCAATGCAACATAAAAATATTTTAATTATTACATTTTGTCGTAGTATCATAGTGTTTAATTTGACATGTTTTAAATTGTTATTTTTCTTGGAAAAAAATTTAAATTATAAAACGATGAATGTCACAATAATATTTTATAGAATGCGCCGATTGGCGAAGCGAGTGTTACATCTGGAGGCACAAGGGCTATTGCAGGATCCATCCACTCAAGATGGCAGTACACTGCCCCAGGTGTTGCAGTTTTTGCGAAGACAAACCACGTTCCTCCTGCCGAGACAAGGTGGCTGCGATCAAGTGTAGGGACTGGAGAAAGAGGGGCTACTGTGGGGAATATCCCCGACGGATGAAAAATCTTTGTCCGCAAACTTGCGACATGTGTGATCTTGACAAAGCGGGTATGTAAAGTTTTTTTTTAAATTTACAAATTTAGGTTAATAAAAATTATTTTTATAATTTAAAACATAATCTTTGCTTATGACTGAAAAATAAAGATCACAGAAAAAATATCTAAACTGTATGAAGAAATAATACAAATGTCTTCTTCATTGACATTATTTTATGTACTATCTTTTTAAACACGTCATATTGAATAACTTAATAAAATCTAAAATCTTTAATAGATGACGGTATCGCATTACAAATACTCATTTTCAGACTTTTTAAAAATTTCAATGTTACATTGTATAGCAATTAAATGAAAAAATCTTCACACTGTGCTCAATAACATTTATAGCTTCATGAAGGGTAATTCTAAAATTGATATTTTTTTGAAATCGTCTTTTTTTGTTGTTGTTGTTCTATATCTTAATAAAAAGAAAATTATTTAGTTAAAAAGCAAAAAGGATTTTAATTAAATTAATCAATCGACATAAGTCAGAAAAGTATTTGACCTGCTGAACTTAAGAGTAAGATAACTGGATTTTTAAATAGCTTCCTGTGTCAGTTTTAATTTAGTTTTTCACGATTCAATCTCATAAATGGAGTCATTATCTATATTATACGTTAGAAATCAATATTTTTTGTGGTTTGGGATATATATATATATAAATTTGAAACATTAATTGAACTTGTCATAGATAATTCTGGATTTTGACGAAAATATTGTAGACTAATGTACTGAATAAATGATTAATAAATATAACGATGTTATTGATCGATCTTTTTTCAATAAACGACTTTAGATTTCAATTGAAATCATATTATTGTATTAAAATTGCATTTATTTAAAAAATACCTCGCACGTATCAATCGATAAATATCTTATTTAAATGTTTCTAATAGTGTCTTATTCTTGGATATGTTATTGTGTATAATTGCAATTTGTAAATTAAATAGTCAAATGCGATCAGAACCTTTCTATTTGGTTTCTATGAAATATCCAGATTTCATTTTAAATTACACAAAACATACAGATTTATAAAATGGAAATATCATTTATAACACTAAATATATGTAAAATCATTGGCAACATAATTAGCATAATAATAATATACAATATTAATTAATAATTAATAATAAATAATAAACATTATTACGGTATCAAATGTTTAACATATTTATTTTATACTAACTTTTAGTTCAATATATCGTCAAATAAATAGTTACATATAGTTATTGGTAATAATTGATTTAACGTGTATTAAAAGTTACGAAATAAAATATCAATAAGCAAATAAATGTCAAAACCAATTAATTGAAGTGTTGTTTAAGAATTAATATAATAATTATAAGTTTAATGTTATAATGTTTGATTAGAATCCTTAGAATATCAAAGTTCTTCAAAACCTATATTAATCTTTCAAAAGTTTTTCTTTGAGCAAAGATAATAATTGATTGTTTCAAAGGATATCTATTTCAAACGAAAAAATTGTATAGGTTTTATTTTAAAGAATATCAGTTTTAATTTATAATGCTGTGTGTCAATATTGATATTTTGTCTCTTACACCTTATTTATTATCCTTCTAATTTCACACGAAATATGCATACAATTATTGTATTACCTGTCCTCCTTTTCATGTTCCCATAGCATGTCCTGAGGGCTGGAAAAAGATGTCAGACGGAGAAGTATGCATTCGAGTGTTTAACAAAAAGCAGAATTGGCGACGCGCAAACAAGGAATGCGAATATCAAGGCGGACGACTGGCTTCGGTTTATGATGTAGATGAAAATAAGGATGTCAGGAAGGCTATGTAAGTCGAATATTGTGTAGGGTGTTCTTATCTTTTGTCGAAAAGGGTTTGTTCGGACGCGTTCGTCTGATCTCCTTTTGATCTTAGGAAGACATCAGATTGTTATGATTTTTGAAGTCATTTGATTTTTAGTGAGCTTATCAAAATTGATAGCGAAATAATTAATATAAACGAAACCTTGTTTCAATTATTACATTTTTTAGAATTAATCCCATTTAAAAATAGAGAAATAGCTCTCGCTTTTAGATGAATTATTTTCAAATCATTTCTATGTAATAAATTAACATTAACAAATGAAACCTTTATAACAATACATCAAGGTGATAATGAATTATTTTTATTTTCAATAATATATATTTTGGTAAACTAAATAAGTTGTTTATTTAATTCAGTACCGACGAAAATGTGAATGGGGAAGTCTGGTTTGGATTAACAGATCTGTTCAAAGCCAACGACTTTGTTTTTACTGACCACACCCGATATGAGTTCAAATACTGGCAGGACGATTCTACCGGAAGTGGAAGGTGTGTCGCTTATGGCAACAATGAGGTTGAAGGTCGCAAATGGGGCCGTCAAAACTGCGAAAAACGTTTTGCATATGTCTGTCAGAGTGAGATAATTTAACAATTTGTGTTTTCTGAGATTTGATAAAAGTACTGCACATCTGATTAGTTTGAGTGTTTTGGATTTCTCGTTTAGGAAAACCGGGACGCCTGTGCGATAACAAATGTCATAAGCACGGAGCATGCGTGAAACAGCTGGACGGAACTTATGGATGCGTTTGCAAGGAGGGGTACAAGGGTGATGGCTACAATACCTGTCGAAGTAAGATATAAGTATAAAAAGTTGAAATACTTATCCACAAGATCAAACTTGAGTATTACAAATCTTCAGTGTACAGATAGTTTGTCAGTGTTCATTTTGTTACATCTACATCTTACACGTGCATTTCAAGGTTTAAATATAAGTAAACAATTGATTAGAATTTTATTATTTTATTATGATATAGTCTTAAAAATTTTGCACGAATAAAATTTCTTTTCGGTTATGATTGTAAAATATTCACAATATTATTAAAACAATGAAATACAACGACGATATTTATACTTTACTAACTTTACAACAGTGATTCATGAACAACATTTAGGATTGTGATTCTTTTTCCAAAATTACATAAAACTAAACATAATAATTCAGGTGAAGATTGGAAAAGGGCGTGCTCAGTTAAGCTTGAAGTCACTTAGCATAGTTATGAGATGTTAGGAAATCTATTTAGTTTATATTGTTAAAAAGACAGAATAGCGAATACTGCAGAGTTCAGAATCATGGTAAGTAAATCGTTTGAGATAATATAAAGCATATAAAATGTTGATACATTTAGAAAATAAGACAGTTTAAAGAATAGGTTGCGTGTAAAAGATTAAAACATAATATTGAGAAAAAAATCTGAAATATAAAAGAAAAATTATAATAAATTAATAAATAATAAATAATTAATAAGTATTTTATCCGCAAAATAAAATCCTTTAAATTTTATAAAAAATATCGATTTTTTTAATGAATATATTTGCTAATTAAAAATCTGCAACCATTTACATCGGATCACTTTTATATAAAAAAATATTCTCAGAATCATATCCTCTTTATATAAAACATTTTTTCAGAACCATGTGTTTGCCTGGCAACGGGTGACCCACATTACCGAACCTATGACGATCAGTGGATCCACTTCATGGGCCGATGCACCTACGTGCTCACAGAGTCTCTTAGAAATGATGATAAATGTAAAATCTCGGTCCATGTTAAGAACTACAACAAGAATTTCAAGGGCATTACAATTAATCGTAAATTCAGAGTGTCGTGGACAAGATTTGTAGAAGTCCACTTCAACGGAAAAGTTATTCACCTAGGACGAAGAAAGAAAGTCTTCGTAAGACTCGTTTGATTTGTTATTCCAAAATATTAGATTTTAAAAGTTAAACTGAAGGAATTCGAATACATTTTTATAAAATTATAGATACTTCAAGTGCTTAGCTTATAATATTAATTAAAACAATTGAACACAGCCGAATAACCTTAGCTCCTCACTCAACTTCAGCTGGACTCTCAACGCCGGGAAACCCCACTGACCAACATCGGAGGGGACGGGGTAGTGATCAATCAAGGCAACTTTGTCGTCTTCTACTCGGAGAAGTGTGGCGTCAAAGTCGGCTTCGATGGGAAGGCAACTGCGATGGCCGTAATGAACCCCGACATCTACGCCGGCCGTCTCACTGGAATATGTGGCAACTGTAACTCCAGACCTGAGGACGATTACACAACTAAAGCTGGTCAGGACGTGAGCAGGAGGGCGGACAAGTTTGCCCTGATTGGAAATAGTTATCGAGTAAAGGACCCAGTCAACGACCCAGCCGATGGAAAGTGAGGGTTTTTGTCGTCTAAATTTACTAAACATACAATTCTGAACCAATTGAAAAATTAAATTTTATTTTAAACAATTGTAAAAATATTCTTTGAAATACTATCAATGAAGAATTAGCTATGATTAATGGTAAATACGTCACAATAATATCAGCTTCCTATAATCAAAATTAATTTAATTATAACTTCATAAGTTTATCTAATAAGTCACGAGAATTCGACAATTTTCCTAAATTTTTGAGAATGTTCTTGAACAAATCATTAAATATAATCAAAAACAGTTTATATGAGCAATCAAAGCAATTGTAAAAATTCACCTAAAACTGTATTAATTGTATTATTTTAAAATAAAGAAAGTTTTCTGTAAATTGTGATTCCATTTATTTAAATGCATAGAAATGAAGACCTTTAATGTCGTATCTTACAAGAATGCAACTTTATTAGTTTTGTAGAAATGTAGAAGATAGACAACTTATGATGACTGTTAAATCATGTAATGTTAGTTTTATATCTGATCTATGAACACGACTTTTAGATCAGATTTTGTACTAAATCATTCACTTTCCCAGGGTAGAGCTGGAGTAGATAAACATGTTTGCCTTCTTCCTGATCGCAGATGTGACGATCATAACGACTACTGGCCAGTGTGCACTCCTGACGAAAAGGCTATCATTGACGGCGGGGAATATTGTGGACGATTTATCCATAAGGAAGGACCTTTCGCCACGTGTATCAGCAGTGGAAGAGTGGACATCGCTGGATATTATAGGTAACAAAATCCAAAGTAATTCAGTAGTTACAAAAAATTTGAAAGCAACTATAGAAATTTTTCGATTAAAATTTTGTCTCACGAAATTGAAAATTACAGTTTTAGGTTTTTGAATAAAAGTGCTACTTTATATTTAATATTTATTTAGCAAATAATTAATTTGATATTTCTTCAATTTTATTATTATGTTACTCTCTAATACAGGTGTGTTGATATCTATTTGCAGTACTTGTCAGTTCGACATGTGCAGTTATTGGAAGAATCCAGTGGAAGCCAAAGAAGTTCTATGCGCAGCCCTCTCTGCCTTTGCGGAAGAATGCGCAGAGAATGGAATGAGAGTCAACTGGAGAGAAGCTTATTCGTGTCGTGAGTAAAACACCATTTTAGTTGCCAACTTAGTTGTATTTTAGAAAATCGAATATAATTTTCATTTAATATTTTAAATATTTTTTTTTGATTATAATTGGTTGTCAGTAAGAGTAGTTCTGCCAATCTATTCTGTGATAATATAATAACTAATACTATATCTATGGAGTAATCATATAAATAGATAATTCGTGCATCTATTCTATTAATCTTATATTTTTAATGAACTGTATATGTATATTGTAACTTAAATATATTTATTAAGATATTTTTTTATTTTTTTATTACTCAACAAGTAGTATAAAATTAATATTATTGAAAATAACCGAATTTTTCAAATGATGTTATATTATACATTAAATATTTTAAATCGTGTAATGAATCTCTCTTATTAAGAGATTTTGGAGATACATTGTTTACTTTCATAACGTTATTTTTTTTTTTAATTAAATTGGACGATAAAATCGTAATGAAAAAAATTTAATATCAATATATTGTAACATAAATTTTATGTTATATTATACGTTGTTGTTTTAGGATGAAATATTTTTCATATTATTTAGAGTACTTAACGCTTTTATTGTGTAGATTAAATTAACTTCTCTATATTAATTAAAAAATTGTTATGTCGTTAATAATGTGTTAAATGCAATTTACTATATACATTAGCTCTCAAATGCTCCAAGAATATGGTGTACAAATACTCGGCTCCTGGCTGCCAGAAGACTTGCTCGAATATGAATTCATTCAGCCCAGAAAACTGCCCCCTTCGTCCTCGAGAGGGATGTGTGTGTGACGAGGGATTCATTCTTAGTGGCAAACGGTGTGTGCCCAAGACCGCCTGTGGTTGCCAGGACCAACAGGGATTCTACCATCCAGTGGGGACCAAATGGTCAGCCGGAGATTGTTACGAGAGTTACCGGTGCAATGGAACCAATCAGATTATTGAGGAAAAACACACTTGTGTTGATTTTGCTGAGTGTACTATTGTCAATGATAAGAAAGGGTGTCATTGCATCAAGGGATACTGTGGAGATGGTCGAACTATGTGTGAAGGTAAAATAAACAGTTGTTGTACATTATTCAATTCTTTTTATTTACGATTTATTGACTTATTAAATATTAATTCATAATGAATAATTTTAAAGAAAGGTGTACAAATCACTGACTTTACTCTTCAGATTATGACGAATGTAGAAATGATGAACCTTGTGATAAGCACGCCGAATGTACCAACACGCCTGGGTCCTACTCCTGCAAATGCAAAAAGGGTTATGAAGGAGATGGCAAAACATGCACTGGTATCAATCATTGTTACTAATTCTGTTTCCTATTTGTTTCGTTTGACGAAAATAATTGTTTTTATTAAGAATTCTAGTACAACTGTCAACTGATCAGAGAGCCGTGACAATACTTTAAACCACTGTATCCTTTCACTTCAGATATCAACGAATGTGAGGATCAACCCGACATCTGTGGGGATAATTCCCGATGCATCAACTTACTAGGGTGTCACAAGTGTGAATGTGAAGCTGGTTACAAAATGCACTACGGTAAATGTGTGGAGGCGCACACCTGTTCAGCAGGGGATCATGACTGTAACAAAAACGCGGTCTGTATCGATCGACCCAACGGTGCTTACGATTGCGCCTGTTTGAAAGGCTTTGTTGGTGATGGAAAGAACATCTGTAAAGGTGAGGACATTTTAAAATGAATTTTTTCTGATCGAATTTTGTTGAATCTCTTATAATATCGATACTTTTTGAAAATAATTTTTATTCTTTAGATTTAGGTTTAAATTTTTCTGCAAATTACAATCTCCGTCTATACATTTTTTACGCCGGGAATACTAAATCTCTTATCTCCCGACGACAAATTTTTAACGATGGAATTATCCCTTGGTTAAGATTTTTGAAATTAGAAAGTTTTAACTAGTCTTGAACGTTTTTATTTGAATTCGTATACAAACACATGGGTAGTAAAATCAAAATCATTCGTTTAGTTTGCTGACTGTTGTATAATATGTGTAGTCTTGACAGTTATATCATTTACAGTTGATCCATTGTTTGAAACTTTACCTATACCTTTTGATTTCTTTGGTAGATATTGATGAGTGCACATTGAATATCCACAACTGCGATTGTAATGCCAACTGCACCAACACACCCGGCGGTTATCTCTGTAACTGCAGGAAGGGTTTCCAAGGCGATGGTTATCGGTGTCGGGATATTAATGAATGCGTTGCTGTGCCAGACGTTTGTGGAAAAGCGGCTACCTGTGAGAACCTCGAGGGATCCTACAAATGCAAGTGTAAACAGGGCTACCAGAAAAGTGCGGATGTAAGAATTCTTCGAAATTTACTAAATTTTATACTTTGAAAGTGAATATTAATAACACATGATATAACTATACAATAAACCGTAATTAAAGAATTTTGTCCTTTTTTAAAATTTAAAACAAAAGGCATATTCTAAATGGTTTTTGGCAAACAAATTCTACTAATATAGTTCAAAATTTTGCTAAATCATTATTGGAGAATCATTATTTAAATTTAGATTCATAAAATATTCTTTAATTAAAGAGTCATCCTTATATTTTTCTAAAGTATTTACCTGAATAACAAAATAGAATTCATACAAAGATTTATATTGTATTTTTGATTAATAAAACTGTTTCTATCAATGTTTTTGTTTCAAAATCTTCAACCTTTAGGGAGAATGTGTTGATATTGACGAATGCAAAGATGGACCCTGTGCATGCCATGCCCATGCGGATTGTAAAAATCTACCAGGCACATACGGGTGCGTCTGTCACAGTGGATATGTAGGGGATGGTCACCAGTGTGAAGTGGAACAATTCTGCATGACGTCAAAAGCCAAGTGTGACGTCAACGCTAAATGTCAAGGTCAGATATTTAGTTATACACACCGCATTTCAGAAAGTTTAGAAGCAAGCTAAGAAATGGTTTTTCCCTCCAAGACTGAAATAATCTTGAACTTCAATAAACATTTTATGAAGAGCTTGTTTTACAGTTTGTTATTATTGTTTTAACCAAATTTTGTTTGTAACTTTAGAAAGCAAGGATGGATACACGTGTCTCTGTCATTCCGGATTTCGGGGGGATGGAAAGAACTGTACCGATATAAACGAATGTCTTGAGAAAACGGACAACTGTGAAGAGAATGCTTTGTGCGAGAACACCCCAGGATTATTCCAATGTCCGTAAGTAAATGTTTCAAAATATCTCAAACTGTTCGTTATTCCCTGAAAATAATGATTCTCAAACGTTAAGTAGTATTCTTTAACTATTTGTAAGTTGACAATTTTTACTTTACTTTCTGGAATTTTATCCAATTTAGCTGCAAGCCGGGCTATTCATTCGACGGAACAAGGTGTGTTGACATCGACGAATGTAAGATTGGAGACACCAAATGCAATTCAAATGCCGAATGTGTCAATACTCTGGGATCTTATAATTGCATTTGCAATAAGGGGTTCGAGGGTGATGGTCGACGCTGTCAGGACATCAACGAATGCCAGCGAGATTCTGATCTCTGCCACAAAAACGCTCTCTGTACTAACACCTTTGGAGACTACATCTGTCGTTGTAAACCAGGCCATGAAGGTATTTTCTGTCATTGTTTGAAATTAATTTCCAACACAACTTTGAAATCTGTTTGTCATAACGTATTGCATTTTATAATGTGACCTAATAAAGCAACAACAAAATTTTATAAAAGAAATATAAGAGTCCTTTTCATATTTTAATTAGGAGACGGTAAAGATTGTACGGATATCAATGAATGTCTCACTGGACAACATCAATGTGACGCCGAGGAACGGGCTTTGTGTATCAATACAAAGGGCTCACATAAGTGTGTCTGTCGGGATGGGTACATAGGAAATGGCTACAAATGTCGTCTTCCAAGAGGTTTCTGTACTATTGAAAATGGAAAGGAAGTTTGCAAGTGAGGAAATTGAATATTATTTTAGTAAACAGCTTAGTAATATAATTTTTGACGCTTTCAATTATAACTGTTTTAAAATTCCAAAATTAATTAATTTTAATTATTTATTCATTTTTAATGATAGGTGTAAGGAAGGTTACATCGGCGACGGAGATAACTGCACCGACATCAATGAATGCGCCCAGGGACTCGATGAATGCGATAAGAACGCCTTCTGTATCAACACACCCGGCTGTTATGAATGTAAATGCAAGCATGGGTGGATGGGAAATGGTCGCAAATGTGTTGTAAGTTTACCTCGTGTTAATTTTAAAATTGTAAACTTTTTGTATTTATACAACACAATTGATTCATTGAACTAAACAAATTACTCTATATATGATAAATTGAATTAATAGAAAGTATCAAAAAATTATCTGGACAAGTCTAAATTAGACCGAAAAATATCGTATAATTGTTTATAGAAAAGCAAAGAAGAACATACAAAGTTTTGTCCTCAAAACTAAATTTCATTTCAGCGAGTTTGGGGAACACACTTGATTACGGCCAAATAAATTATTACTAAATCAAATAAGGAAAAAATCTATGTCCTCTTTTTGAATTGTGGATATTATATACCCAAAACTGTGAATGCTCAGTCTTGACAATTAATTTAGATGCATCTTAAAGACCTTTTTCAAAATCACAAAGATCTTATCGTAACTTTGAATATATTTTATTTTAATGGTTATTTATATACAATTACTCTTTCATCCAGCTTTTAATACTGTTACATTTAATGTTAAAAATAAGTCAACATTCATTCATTTAGGACATTGACGAGTGTGCGATGTCATTGGACAAATGTCATGAAAATGCCCACTGTGTTAACACCGAGAGCTCTTATAAATGTATATGTCACGAAGGCTTCGAAGGCAATGGCTATGAGTGCGGGGACATTGATGAGTGCCGATCTGACAAAGACAAGTGTGATTGCAATGCAATCTGTGAGAACAGGGATGGTGGCTCCAAGTGCACGTAAGTTGTTATATAATACCAATACAATAATTGATCTATACAATAAATGATCCATACTTTAAAAATATCGATTACATAATTATTTTTTTATTATTAATTATTTATTTCATTATCGATTATTTTAATTCATCACAATGTGTTTTCTCTCACACCATCAACATGAAGCTGTAAACACGGGTTCATAGGAGATGGATACCAGTGCACGGACATCGATGAGTGCCAGGCTGGTATTCACACGTGCAGTGAAACGGCAACTTGTGTTAACCACGTGGGAAGCTTCAGTTGTGTTTGCAACGTGGGTTACGAAGGGAACGGACACAACTGTACCGACATTGATGAATGTGCTCTGGACAAGCATGAGTGTCATCAGCGCGCTGACTGTATCAACAAACTAGGCTGTTATGAGTGCCGCTGCAAACAGGGCTTCATTGGAGACGGTACCACTTGTGTTGGTAAGAGAACATGAGAACCCTTCAACTAAATTATTTTATTAGAATTTGAAAATCTAATTTAATATTTTTTGTTAATGTTTAACAAGTTGTTGAGAGCCTATGATTTTAGCGAGACCTACATAACAATAACAAGCAAGACTAAACGCCAACAATTGTTTTGGTTAAGACAAATCAAAAATGATTCAACAATCACAACAGATCACAAAGTTGTCTAGTTGACAGTAGTTATACGCGTTTTCTTTTATCTTTACCTTAAAACTTGTAGGCGTTTTGACTCATAGTCACAATTTTTATCCTTTGTTGCTATGTCTGGGTTTTTCAAGAATAAAATCTATTTTCTATTGCAGATCGTCACGAATGTAGCGATTGCACAAATGAGTGTCACAAGTTTGCAACCTGCAATGAAACTATCGGCAGCTACAAGTGCACTTGCAACGAGGGCTTTCGGGGGGACGGCCGGGTCTGTGAGGATATTAATGAATGTCGCGAGGGCACACATATGTGCCATAAGCATGCCAAATGTTTCAACACCGAAGGCTGTTATACATGCGAGTGTAACGATGTCAGTTCCTTGATGAATAAATTTATTTTAAAATGAATCAAATTTTTTTTATATTATAAAATTCCTATTTTTATAATTAATTTCGAATAAATTATACGATTAAGAATTTATATAATACTACTAGTAGAATGTATTTATCAAGTAGTAGAACGAATATTGATTCCAGATCAGTTTCATAATACTCAAAAGTAGCATCCTTTTTGTTAGAATCAGAAAAATAGATTTTTAAACACTTTATTAATGACCATTTAAATTGCAAATATACAAAATGCAATTTATATAAACTATTTTCAAAACCCCTTAAAAGCAGTAAATTTAACGATTTTCTAATTAATAATAAAATAAATTTTATTCAAAATATATTAAAAATTATAGAAAATTATTTTTTGTTGATACATTTGTTTATGACCATTTCCATTTTTATTTATTCTTGATATCATGCATTTAAACAATTTAAACATTGATAAATGTTTTTAATTAGTTAAATTTTTAACTAATTCGCTACTTTTTTGAGAAAACGTAAAACAATCCATTTTCTGTTGTTCAGGGATACTGCGGAGATGGCTACAAGTGCACCAAGGTTCCTCAGAACGAGTGCAAAGCAGGAACAGATAAATGTCACAAGTATGCGGACTGTCTCGACTTGGCAGTTGGCTACACCTGTAAATGTAAAAGTAAGTTAGACATCAACCGTGTGAAAATTAACCAATAATAATGTATGTTTGATTTTGAGTATATTTATAGGGCAACATTATTTTATTTTCTCTAGAGGGATATCAAGGAGATGGCTACCATTGTGAAGATATTAACGAATGTGAAGTGGAAGACATTTGCGGCAAGAATTCCATCTGCACCAACACTTTGGGCTGCTATAAGTGCACCTGTAGCACTGGAAGTATAAGTCAGTTATAAATCAGCTCAATATTATCTAAATGATATTTATGAGTTTGTGGGTGTCTTGTCAATTATAATTATTTGATTAAATTTGTTGTGTTGTTTATATCTGGTATTTAAATTGGTACTATTCTGAGGAAGTACCGATTGGTACCAATATTTTTATTTACTCTGAACGTTTATTTGAAATAATGAAATATGGTAACATGATTTGTCTAATTTTTTATTAATTCTAGTCGATATTTTTACAAATAGTTAAGAACAAAACGAGTATAAGAGAAGAATTTAGGTTAGATTTTTCTCTAAAACCTTGAATTTGAAACATTAGTTAAACATTATTATTAAAATAATTTTTATTATAAAATGATTAATATTCCTAGTTTATTTAGCCTTTTTCTTTCTTTTTATTAGTGCATAATAAGACTGGTAAATGTGAAGACATCGATGAATGCAAGCACAACCTCGACAAATGCTGTGACATCGCCAAATGCGTCAATACCATTGGCTGCTACAAATGCGTCTGTCCCCCAGGTTATGATGGAGACGGCTTTGAGTGTGCCGATGTAGACGAGTGCAAATTGGGCACACATCGATGCGCTGACGGTACAGCCAGCTGTGTCAACACGGTTGGATCTTATCAGTGCTTCTGCAATCCGGGATATCAAGGTGACGGTCGCTTGTGTGTCGCTGGTAAGTTAAATGGAATTATTATATGCAATAACAAAATATATCTAGTAATAAATATTATAAGTTAACTTGGAGAAGAAGTTTGATAATTATTATTCACAATTAGTAAATATTTCTACAGTACAACAAATATGAAGTAAATGATTGTAAATATGTAAGAATTATCGTTTTATTTAATAAAAGAGAAACTTTTTGATATTGAATTGATCTGAATATAAATTGCTTTTTTATAATAGATCATTCGATGTTTAAAATCAGATATTTGGGGAACGATAATTTTATTTCAAAAACTTTTTTTGAATATATGCTCTTGAATTACTATTTGAAATACATGTTTACAGCTTAAATTTGTTTGTTGAAATAAGCAGTATTAATTTAATAATTAAAAGTAAATTATAAATAGTTTATACATGACACGGTTTATGCATACACGGTTTACACACATTATATTAATTGTATAGCAAGGTGTCTAGAATTAAATATTTATTATGTACAGCATTGCTTCGTCATTTTCAAATAAATGCTTACATGGTTTACAATACTACTTGAATTAATATATAAGTAATATAGTATACTATATACATCAAATAATAACATAAACTGTCTTTTTCTAATTGTGTTCTCAGAACTTAGATATTCACATTCCGTTCTTCTTTAGTTGGAAATCCATTGATCCAGACTGCACAAGTTGCAGCTCCAGCCATTCCGTCTTTTGATCAATACCAGGGTTTGATCAACGAAGGCAAAAAATTTTCAGACTAAAATGTTGCAGCACATATCTTTGATCATTCATTCACGAGTTTAATTTTCAAGTAATAATTTTTTTTCTTCGCTTTTTGGTTTTTGTATGATTTGGCTTGTTTATTCCAAATATTGTCTGTGTATTTAAGAATATCAGAGTAAGCATAATCATTGGTAACAATTTTGGCATATTATCAATGCAAACATTCATACTTTTATTCTCCTTTGGTTTTGTATGGTGATTGTTAACGATGTGTTATTCAAATAAATAAATAAAAAGATTCAAATGTTATATGTCTATTAGTGAATGAAAACCACTTCAATTGTCTATTATAATACAACTTTTATCAAGCTACGGAAAGTATTATCTCTCTTTTTATTAAATTTACATATTTATTTATTGATGTATTATGATGATACAGTATTATAGATGCTATTTTTATTTTCAAGATCAATTTTATTAAATATTACACGAAATAGATGTTGTATCTTGTTGTCTTTAATAATACAATTAATTATAAATTAAACAACAACCTTCAAATTGTACAAATTTTCAATTCGTAAAAGTCACAAACAATGCATCCAAAGAAGAAAATCCATCTCAAAATTAGATATCATTTTAAGATTCTAAGCTGGTCAGAGAAGCTTTGTTTATATTTTATCAATTAAAAAATTATGAAACATATTATCTATAAAAAGATATAAAACAAACCTATAAATGGTTTTAATAATAGATATGTCTTAGGTTATGCCTCCTCAAACTCTCAACGATGTTTCTTTCAAAACTATCTAGATACGATTTTAGATTCAGTAATATCACCAAATTCAAAAACAAAATATATCAAATCAATTTGGACTCTTTTATACAGATCTTCCGACAACATTACTACCAAACTGCAACGCTTTTTTTGTCATATCAACGACGCCTTCCAAGCCATCCCTTAAATCAAAGTTCCATTATTGACAAACGACAAACCTTTGCTATACCACCGATCACCAAAAATAATATTCACAAACTCTGGATTGATTACCGCAACAAATCGAACAAATTTTTCAAATCGTTCAACATGGACATCACAGATCCAACTATACTGTCTGTTTTTCAATACTAACACATTTTCTTATGACATCTATGGTCCTTATCGATTTGGTTGCAAACCTCTCTCAAATACAACATGTGCTCTGATCCATGCCCATGATCGCCTTTCTAAATTTGTAGATGATCCTTCCAACGTTGCAACCTCGCTTATAGCATTCGATTTCTCCAAAGCGTTTGACTCTTTTCATCACAGTAGATCACTATACTCAATACTAACTTTATAAAATAATTAATAATTTTAATTAAAATTAAAATCTATCTTGAACAACGAAAACAAGCTGTTAAGCTACCTATAATTTCAACAGCAATCATGTCAATATAGTACATTCCTGAGTAAGGTGGAGTTCTTTCGCCATTCTTATTATGTTTTTACATCAGAAACTTGAAGAATTTCAACTCAACCAATTTATTAAAATATCCCGATGACATCATAATACGGATTCACCAGGATAAAAACTAAAATTCAAAAAATCAAACTTTAAATTGACTCAGACATTAGAAACCATTAGTCTCTCTTTAAATCGTTAAAAACTCAAATCCTGTGCATAACCAAAAACAACCTATAACCAAAAACCCCTGTTTCATTGACAATATCAAACTCCTGCGTGTCACGTTATGCTCCAACAAGAAATGGAAACCCACATTATGAACTTTGTAAAGAGCGCTTCCAAAAGCCATATCCATTGCGACACCTAAAAAACATCAATGACAAGAAATCGCTACTAAAAATTTACTTCTCGAATGTCCGCAGCAGAATAGAATACGCTGCACCACTGATCATTGGTATAGTCCAAGAAGGTGCCTTTATGCTGGAAAAACCATCACTCAAACAAGAAGACTTGAACAGGTAAAGAAAGGTCCATAAAGGGCTTACAAATTTTCGCAACTATTTGCCCGGTCTGCTTATAGACAAAATTCCTTTTTCTCCAAAACTACCACTGCTATTATCCAATAATTGTTTTTAATATATAACCTCCTTATCTTTACTGTCCTCAAATTGGACTCCTATTTCTTATTTTTGTTATATACTGTCCATCGATATTGCTTTCCTTATGTAGTGTACTAGATTTACATTTATGTACTTTTAAATTAAATATACGCTAATTATTATTATTATGCTACTTAAAAGTAACGATTGTGATCAATTTTAATAATTAGTACGAGTATAAATGGTCTTAAATTAGAAATACTTAAGATTCTTATCGTAAAACAAATTAATAATAGGCAATGAAAAGTTTTGATAGTAATCATTTCTTATAAAATTAAAGTTGGAAAAATTATTAATTTATAAAATAAAGGATTTCAAAAGCTTGATGGCATGTAGCGCGCACGGACCTATTTTGACGTCGGATTTGGGACATCTTCAAGGCGTCGACTAGCCGTCTCTTGTTTGCGGGATAACTATTAATTGTAATTAAATGAAATTATGACGCTCATGTTCGTCTCATATATGACCATATAATTATTTACTTAGAATAGTGATCATTTTCCTACGTAAATTGTTTTCTTTTTCGTGTGGTGGCACATCGCAACACGTATTTGGGACATCCTATTTTAGTTATATAAAATTAAAGTATATTTCATGTCTAATAAAATAAAATAGCAACCAATTTTACTATTTTTTTTAATTTTCAAAATGTTGTCCTATTAATTGTCCTGTTAAATTTATCGTGTACTTAAAGACTTAGTAAAAACTAAGTAATACAAACGATACAACGAAATATAATTAAAACTATACAACCGAAATATTATTAGAGTAAATCATAGTATGGACAATTTAACAGATTAAACCGCTTTTTTAAAAAGTGTAAAATATAAAAATCGTTCTCAAAAAGTTATATTAGACATATACTAGTAAATTTTCAAAAATAAATAAGTATTAAATATACATGAAATTTAATCATCACCTTATTTTACAAAACAAAAATTTTTCTTCTTCAACACACCATTCTAAAATAATAATTGTAATAGTAAACTAAGATATTCATGATATTTAAAACACAAAAGAAAACATTTTCAAGTTTGTTCTAAATATTTATTTTGTGTATACTAAAAAACTATTTAGAACTCATATAAATTGGGTTTCCTATAAAAGTATTACTGGATGCTTTCTGGAGTGTACTTAAATATAATTAAGAACACACAAAATGGAGTTTTCTATAAAATAGAAAAAGTGTTTTCTAAAATTGGGGTGTAAATAAAATTTGTGTCCCTTTATTTGGAGGTTTAAAACGATTTGCACAGTAATTTCAATATACTGCAGAATAAGTGTGATTTAAAAAATAAATTACAAAATTAATACGCGTAGCAAAATTTTCGAGGAAATATGGCGTGAAAATGTTTCTAAATGTCGCTATATTGAATGGCTGGGTAAGAAGTGGTATGAAATTGGTATTCAATTTCAATGAACTGTTGTCATCGAGGCAGAATTGAAGGGTCTACAGGATGATCAGGGTAAGTAGGTAAAGGTAGCCACGAAAACAGTGAGGTTCTGCGGATAATGACGTATTTACGGCAAATCCTTAGCTTTCCGAGCTGCATAACTAGTATGAGGAAGTCACTCGAGAAATTTACAGTTTAAATTTAATATTTGAAAGCAATATAAGATTTGTTTACACGTTTTTGTTGTATTCTCAAAAATTTTGGCTTTATAGCCGTATATGATAATTAACTGAGTTTAGCATTTCCATGCCTAGAGAGCATGGAAATCCAATAGGGAAATCCAAAACTGTAAATTGACCACATATGTTTTATAGTCAATATTATATAGAATGTACAGCAGGAATGATTACAGGGACCTCGGTAAGTTTCTAAGATTAGGGGTCCAACTAAAAAGGGTATTTTTTCCAACCAATTTAAAATTCCGAATAATGATAATACCATAGAAATTATATATCTATACTTTGTAGTTATAGTTGTTATACTTATATATAGTGCAATGTCTATGGATAATACCTGTCTATGCGCGCGCGCCCCTCCCCTAAATCAGCCACTGTAATTCAATCTAAAACGTTTTTGTCGAACACTAAAACAAATCACGAATCAACCAAAAATCTTCCGCCTATATTCGTGGAAGGCAGAGTGATTCTCAATGACTTTTTGTGAACTTAATCTCACTGCAGTTCTGTCCTGATGAATAGTGAGAACTGCCACATATGGTTCAGCCGAGATTGTGTCATAGTTGAGCGCAAGTATGTTTTGATGCATCGCATGGTTGAAATGCTCTTTTACTGATGGAATTTATTGCTGGACTCAGTAAAACCAAATAAATTATTTTCACCACTTAATCCGAAATGGCAAACCTCTGTTCTTTGGAAAAGTTCAGTTGAGTAGAAACGCTATAACGCTAGTTCAGCAAAAGGGTGACATTACTCCAAGTTTAGGGGGCGCACCGGACGAGCTTTTCTTGGATCCTACAATGATAGTGTATTATGTCTATTATATTATTATATAACATTTAAAAATTCAAAGCTATTTTTTTTATTAAAATTAATAGTTTTGTTTAAATATTTCCATATTTCGGAGATATATTTAAAGTTAAGTTTTGTAAGATAAGTACTTTATTCAGGTTTGTTCGACTAACCCTATTTCAATACTATCTTAAATAGAGCAAAAAAGACTGAAGAATTGACTGAAGGTTATATTTCTTAAAA